>ML782124.1:213040-239123 GCA_009831015.1 Picea engelmannii | reverse complement strand
TCTTAGTAGTCACACAAAATAAATGGCTGTGATTTCAATCATTAACTTCCTAGCTATTATAAAGACATCAGTTTATGTGTTTACTTTTTTACATTTACCTAATCATATTTAAAAATTACTTTGATAGCTAACTGATTGCCACGCAAGTGATTAACAGAAATTAAAATATTAACACCAAATAAATGAAGCCCAACAATTTATTTGTTAATAGATAATAAAATTTAATATATTTTTTTAAAGATTCATTTCATCTTCTCAACCTTTCGGCCTTCACCAGCAGCTATTTTACTGCTGTGCTAGTCATAACATTTTTTCCTTAACCGAGCAGTAGGGAGCGAGCAGTAGGGAGCGGGTCAGTAGTGCGCTTAGAGGATGACATGATCGTAAGTATAAGAAAGCAAGTGGAGTTTTAGAAACAACACCGAATAAGGGGGTTTGAGAGGGACTACCCATTTCCTCCCCCCACCTGGCTCAGACCGCAACTATCACCCCTCAGTAGCCATAGGAAGGCTTACTTCATTATGGCACTGATGGCTGCTTAATTATCACTTCCAAGTGTTATTTTAAAGGTATTTATTGGTTATTATATTGCATTCTCCCCAAAAGGATGATGACCTGCATTCCCCATAAAGAATTTTGAATTTTAAAAGGCCTCTGCTCAGCCTCTTCTCTAGCTTTGCATAGACTCTGGATTTGGATATTTCTTTGGTTTGGCCTATATATGATTGGTTATTTCATATACCATGCTACAAAAATAAGGAGTAACAATCAAACACAAGTAGAACAATTTCACACAAGAATCTTTATGTAGGAAGAGAAAACAAGGAAATACCAGTATCAATAAGTTAAGGGGCTCTAATCAGTGGTTGTCGCAGAAGAGAGACCACTTTTAATCATGTATCCATCTCCCTCCAGTCCTGGAGAAGATTGTTAATTCCATTTGTTTCTGTGCCTGCTTGGATTTATGGTAATGATGTCAATACAATCTGCCTAGACGACGTAACTACTAGCTTCCTATCTCCACCCTCCGTGGGCTTAGTTTGGGACATGTGGGCACTGGATCTTCTGGCCCTGGCCGTGACTCTAACTTTGGCTCTTTCTCAGGTCAAGACTCTAGATTTGTCTCTAGCCTCGTATCTACAATCTCATATGATTAACTTTATTCAACACAAAAATAAATTTAGAAGTGTTTCCAGCATGGAAATGCTCTTATGCCAAAATGATCTGTGGGTGTCGCTCCTGTCATAATGAAATTGCAGCAGGAAGTCAGACTGTTCATGCAATGTTTACAACAACAATTAACCAGGCTACTAAATATGATAAGGAAGATTCTCAGAAAAGTGCAGATACAGATTATTCTTGGAAAATAACATATTAATCTCAATAGATCAATTACACAGCAGAGACTTTTGGATAGTAAATATAAGATGAAAGGAGTCGTATTCAAGATTATCCATATGCTTAAGCTAGATGGAATGCGCAGAGTTTTCATGCCCAAACTTTCCCAATCACAAGGGTCCTTCATTAGAAACCAACTCTTTGATATAACGCCAAAACCCCACATATCTAAATTATGGTTGTTAATCACAATGCATGCCTCTGTTCTGTTACAATTTCTTTGGAAATGTTTGGAATTATAAACGACAACCCAATCAACACAACATACCAATCGAGAGGCGACTAAATCCGCCAGAGGATCGAAAGATAAATGGCTTGACCATCTTCTGTTTTTGCTTCCTGGACAAGAGATTTACTATGTTTATCAGATTTGCCTCTACAAATCCTTTCGCTGCCGTGATAACCATAAAACCCTTCAAAGGGTGTGCATGTAAAAACTGATAATAATGATAAAACCCTTGAATAAGATGACTCATTGGATTTTTTTTACTGAAGCAAATGACTTCTTTTCTCCATTTGGGTGTGAAAATGACAAGCAACAAATTACCGAAAATGATTAGACAAACTATCCGGACATGATAATAACCAAGAAACAAGAAGAACAATAGATATTAGATACTAATACTACCATAGTACCAAAGGGTACCACTACTACCATAGTGCAACGCTGAAAGAATCTCCCATATTATAATTAACTAAAGTTTAATGGGATTGTTTTAGACCAGTATAGCTTGAAAATTTACTCGCCAATGGTCCAATTCCAAAACAATTGGAACCATTTTGCTGGCACAAATAACATAGGCAACAGGATAAAAATTCCTTCCAGCTTTAAAGGGCATCGACCCCTACTACCTTATAGGAGCTCAAGCTCTAAGCTAATCAAGTATACTGTATGTGCCTTAAAATTTCCAAATTCAGGTCAGACATTTCAACTGTATGCTATTATGAACTGGCGAAGCTCAGGGTTCAAATGTATGCTCAAACTTATATTGGGCACCCACATTCTTACAGTGGCTTGGGAGACCCCCACCACCCGGTTACGAATTTCCGGTTACGACGCTTATATCGGTTGAATATGTAAGGATCGCTTATGATATTTTCATTTCAATTATTGGTACTGTAATATGTAAGCATTGTCAACCACTTTGCCTTTACAAATTCTATGAATTCATTATAATTTCACAAATA
This sequence comes from Picea engelmannii, assembly GCA_009831015.1. Lineage (NCBI taxonomy): Eukaryota > Viridiplantae > Streptophyta > Pinopsida > Pinales > Pinaceae > Picea > Picea engelmannii. The sequence goes on along the minus strand of ML782124.1, from coordinate 236,537 downwards.
ACATAAGACCTACTCAGAATTCCTCAATCGTCGTAGGGAAGAAAAATCAAGTAATAAGGGGCCTTAATTTCAGACTCCGTACACACAACATTCATTCATTCAACAACAGACCAAAAAAAGTGATTTCCCATGCAATTCAAAGTGGGTAAAGTGATTTCCCATGCAATTCAAAGTGGGTATAGTAAGAATTTAATGGGGTATCATCAGAATCAAAGTGGGTTCGGTCATAATTTAATGGCTTTAATTAGAAACAAGGTGGGTTTAGTCCAAATTGAATGAGACTCGATCAGAATCAAAGTAGGTTTAGCCTGAATATTATGAGGTTTAATCAGAACAAGCCTTGAATAAAGTTCAACAACTTACAAAAAATGAAATTCCTCTTCCAAGATATCATTGATCAAACAAAACCTACTTATTTCAAAATATTACGATTATTATTCTACTTCTAAATTTTCTCAATACTGTAACTTTAATTATATATGGTTGGATTCATACAGACGATTTAGAATGAATATAACTCATAGGATAGATGAATACTGAGAAAATCAAAGTGGGTATTCTTCAAATAATCACAGTTGACTGCTACTGCTCCGAAATCATCTCCTGCGTCTTCTCAGTCTGTGGGAAACAAAGGCAATAATTGTCTTACAGACAGAGGGAATAAATGGTACTTCAGTTAGGCTATGTGAAGACCGTTGAAAGCCTAAATATTCATATCTCAACAAAAATATAGGACACCAAAAGCCATGAAGGTTCCTTCCTTGAATTGGCTTTCATTGCAAATTGATAAAAGAATTGATGGTAAAGATTTGTAAAAACCATTAGTGAACCCTGAGTGGGATTAGTTTTTCCAGTTTGTAAAGCTGGCTTGATGTCAACACTCTTTTCTCCTAAAGAAAATCTTCAATCTTTTGGAAGATTAATGAGATAGTGAGACAAACAATGTTTCACTTGTTCTGTTTTATAATTTAAATTCTTACATGATTTTGTGCTATGTCTATTTCTAATCTTATTACCACAGCAATGACATTTCTAGTTTATGCTTGACCTTCACTTCACTATTGAAATGTGTGATGTCATTGCATTAATGTGTGTTGTCTTTCCATTACTGTTGTATTAAGAGAAATGAATATGTACGTTGATGTAATGGTTGTTGCTATAACAAATCTCCAACCTTCTTATGAGATGCAGAAAAACAAATGTTAATGTTAAATAAGTCTTCTTTAGACCTCCCATATTTTGATAATTTATATTTAATTTGGATTTTTGATAGCTATTTCATAATAAACAGATTTTAAAATAACATAAAAAACTTCTCATCCCGCCACATCAATTCGCTAAAAAAAAAATGGTATGAATGAGAAAAAACACATATATGCTCATTATATATATAAAATATATCATATTATATATAAATTATATAACTATAATTTTGATTTTGACTAGAAACATTCGCTTTACCATTATAATGTGATGCATTTCAAATTACCTTGAGGCAGGGACATAGCTACAACAATAGCACTTGTTATTATAAGAATTATATATGGTATGGATCATTCATTATAGCTATTATGATTGTAAGTATTATATGTGGTAATGATTATGAACCTAATATGATATAAGGGTTATGGATTAGGGATAAGGGTTATAGAGTTTATGGATAATATTAGGAGTTAGTGTTGTATATTATATGGTTCAATTATTAAGAGATATAAATGTTATATTTTAGGGTTTTAAAGATTAAAGGTTATGATTTTTAAGGGTTATATATATTATGGTTTATATGATTTATGATATTTAATTATTATAGGGATTATGGGTTTCAATATTTAGGGGTTAGGAGTGATGGGATATTGTTTATATGGGTTAAGGGATATATGAGTTATATGTGATATGAGTTTAGTTTTATGATTATAAAGGTTAATCTTAAAGAGTTTATAGGTACTTGGGGTTACAATGTAAAGGGGTTATATGTGATAGACATTATAGGTATTAGGAGTTAGAAGGGTTAGGTGCGAGGAATTAAAGAGTTTATATGTACTTGGGGTTACAATGTAAAGGGGTTATATGGGATATACATTATAGGTATTAGGAGTTATAAGGGTTGGGAGTTAGAAGGGTTAGGTGCGAGGAATTATATAAGTGATATGATTCATGGTTAGAGTAATTAGAGATTACATGCGTTATGATTATAGGGGCTTAGAGTTTATTTAAGAATTAGGGTCAATGGGTAATAATGATTACATGGGTTAGGTTTGAGGGGTAATAATGATTACTAAATGTATATAGTGTTTATATTTCTTATGTGTTAGGTGTTATCTAGGGTTTAGTGATTATGGTTTATACACATTTTAGGATTTAGGATTTATGGCTTAAGTATTATAAAGTATTAAGTCTTATTTAGTATTTATGTGATGCTATAATATTAGGAGGTATAAAGTTTATAGATGTTAGGACTTATCAATATTATGTAGGCTAGAGGTTATAAGAGGTAATGGATAGAGCGGTTAAATGTAATGCAAATATTAGGGTTTTAAGGTAGTAGAAATTAAGGGTTAGAGTGATCAATGTTAAAGGTGGTCATGATTATACATGGTAGGGATTATGGGATGAGGGGTTATACATGTGGGTTATAATGGTTAGGTAATACATCGACTAATTTAGGGGTTATAGGTTAAGGAACATATGGGCGATAAATAGTAAAAGTTATAGGGTTCATATCAATTATGGGTCATGTTTTAGAGATAAGAAGGATTCAATATTATAAGGGTTATAGATATTTCATGTGATAGCATTATCCTCTTCAATGTTAAATGGTTTAGGGGTTTTAAGTGTTAATTATTTAGGGTTATAGAGTTTTTTGTTGATAGGGTATACATGATTTTGGTTAGCAGTTATGAGGGTTATAAGGATAAATGATTATAGGTTTGGGTATATTAGGGTTATGAGTTATAATGTTTAAGGTTTAAGTATTATAAGTATTAGAGGTTATAGTAAATTGAGGTTTAGGTTTAAGTTTGAGAGGGGTTATAAGATTTATCATAAATATAGATTAGAGATTATGGGACAAGGATTATACATTTTTGGTTTTTTTTTTTTTTTTAGGATTAGGAGTTAAAATAAGGTTTAATATAATATTGATGATGTGTGTTATTGAGTGTTAGGCGTTTTACATTAAACAGGTATGGTTATAAGGGTCATTACTTATAAGGTTTATGTCACTATATTATATGGGTAAGAGGTTGTATTAGAGTTTACATGTAATATTAGGGTTAGGGGTAATCTTAAGGGTTATATAAGTTAGCAATGAAGAATCATGTTTATTTGTTGTAAGATATATGGTTTATAAGAGTTATACTTTTAAGTGACATATTATAAGGATTAGGAATTAGAGGTGTGAAATTATAGGGGGAGAGAATTATAGGGTTTAGTGATTATAACCTATAGGTGTTGCATTATGTTGTCATTGATGTCAAATGATTGATGTCTTGTCATAGTATCATTGATGTATTGATTGATGGCCTATGTTGTCATAGATGTAATTGATGTCAAAGATGTCAAGTGGTGTCATAATGATGTATTGTCATGGATTAATGTATAGATGAGATGATGTAAAGGTTGGTCATTGTTGTATTGTCATGGATGATAGGAAGTACCAAATGGATGAACTCCAAAGTGGTCCCCTTATGGTGAAATCCCTCATGGAAAGACGCTTTGTGAAGTCCAAATGGTTAAGTGGTTAAGTCATCCTATAGGTGTGGTTAAGGAACCCAATGATTGATTGTGGAATATTGTAATGAATATCCATGAATTCGTAGGTAAGACTATTCTATATGGATAGTACATGTCATGCCATTTTTAGTGAAATGTGGAATGCCACATAAATCCTCATGGTTAGAGATTTATGGCCTTGTGAAGTTGGAGAACCCTCATGAGTTATCTAGAAGTCAAAGAAGTCAAAATTATTCTAGAAGCTCCTAGAAGAAGTTGACTAGTCAAGTGAGTGAAACTAGGAGTTAATCATGGGTTAAGTTGTTGCAATAAGAAAATAATTAAAAATAAATTAGTTGCAACTAGAAGTGGAGATTTTAATCTTTGTAGAAAAGTGGGTTAGAAGTGGACAAAGTGGGTTCGAAGTGGACAAAGTGGTTAGAAGTGGGTTAGCCCCTAAAATGAGGAAGTTGGTTAGAGTTGATTAGATGAGGAAGCTACTTCGAGAAGTATAAATAAGAGAGAAAGGGTCTCTTGTGAGTGTGAATCTATTGAGCATATTGAAGATATATTCTTAGTGAAAGTACTCATGGATGCATAGGAAGTTCCATAAGTCCGAGGTATTGACGGTGAAAGTTTCAAAGTTTAAAAAATACCTAAAAACCCTAGTTTCTAAGATGTATGCGGGCTATCAATGTAATAGGGTGCATACATACATAAGATATCAATATAATATGGTGCGTACATACACGATACGGCAGTGTAATAGGCAACATACATGAGGGAAAAGCCATAGAAGCTTGAGAAAGTGTTTGTGCCAGGTTCCTGAAGTCTGAAGCAAGTTCCCGGAACAATGGTCTACTGTTTAGATCTGCTACAAAAGATATGGTATGTTTATATGTTATCTTCATGCTTAGATTTTCTCATGGTATGGTGAATGATTGAGGCATTATTTATATGGTTGTATTGATGTCTGAATATGGTAGTTGGTTGGTTGAGTAATTCAATTCTATTATGTTTGAGAGATGTCCATTATCTGTAATTGTGTATGCATGAGGAGCATGCGTAGGTTGTTGGATGGCATATATATGTTTGTGATTGGTTATGGTACAAATTGGGCAGTGAAAGGCAAAGTGCAGTGACAAGATCAATAGTGGATGTGATAGAGAAAAAAAGGGTTTGAAGGGCCAGAAGGTTGAAGTTTCAGAAAACCTAATTTCTGAAAGTGTATGCAGGTTGACAGTGGGCCAAGGCGCGTACATATGCATGTTGCAGTATAGGAAGGTTGTGTACATATGCAGGCTGTAGTATAAACAAGTCGCATACCTGTTGACAGATTGGTATCTGTTGAGGATTGATTCCTCTTTTTAATTGGTGCTGAGATTTGCAGGCTGAGTCTTGCATTGAGAATTAGTGCTCTTGTTTAGTTGTTTCTCTATTCAGTTGTTGCTGAAAACCCCCCAAGGATTGTAGTTCATAATATAAAGGAAAATTATAAATATATCTTGTGTTTTTTATGTTCCTTGTGGTGATGGCTCATTGATGATATTTTCTGTTAAAGATATGTTTACATACAACTTGTTATAAATGAAAGTAATGAATGATGAGTAAATGGTGATTGCTAACTAAGATGTTTTTGTGTGGTTGGTGTGTCCAAAAATAGGTGTTAGAGGTTATATGTATTAGAGGTTACGAAGGTTACATGGGTTGTATGAGTTAAGGTTTATAGAGGTTAAGGGTTATGGGTTTGAGGTTCTATGGGTTAGAGTCTATAGAGGTTAATATATAGGGGTTACAAGCATTAAGGGTTAAAATTTATTGGATTAGGGGATAATAAGGAAGAGGTGATAAGAGATATAATGTTCATTAATTGGGTTGGTTGTCATTGATGTCAACCCTTGAAAAAAATCTGGTAGCAAATTCCGGTAGCCCCAACAGTGTGGTTAAGGAACCCAAGTTTGTTTGAGGAATAATGTAATGAAGATTAGTGAATTTATAGGTGATATTATTCTAGATGTATAGTACATGTCGTGTTGTTTCTAGTGATATGTGGTATGTCACATAGTTCCTCACGATTGAGGAGATATGGCTTAGTAAAGTTGGAGAACCCTCATGAGCTATCTAGAAGCCTCTAGAAGGTCAAAGAAGTCAATTTATTCTAGAAACTCCCAGAAGAAGTTTACTAGTCAAAGTGGTTGTAACTAGGATTTAATCATGAGTTAAGTTGTTGCAATAAGAAAATAATTAAAAATAAATTAGTTGCAACTAGAAGTGATGAGTTTACTATTTGTGGATAAAGTGGTTGCAAGTGGGTAAAGTAGTTAAAAGTGGGTTAGCCCTAAAAGAAGGAAGTTGGTTAAAATAGTTAGAAGATAACCCCTAAAGGAAGCTACTTGGAGAGTATAAATAAGAGAGAAAGGGTCTCCTATTAGCACCCATTGAGCACATTGAATATCTATTATTGTGAAAGGTTTATTGCAGGTACTCATTGATACATCTAAAGTTTTGCAAATTTGAGGAAGCAAAGGTAGAGTGACGACAACGTTTCGTGGCTACAGTGGAGTGCAAAAAGATCGTGAAAAACCTTAGTTAGGGTCATCCCCGCGGGTCACCTAGTAGACGTCCCGCGAGGCACCCTCGTGAGTTGAGTAGAGCCTGCCATGTGAGGTTCCGCTGGACATCTTGCCTGCATCACTCGAGACACTACAATAAGTAAAGGTTGAGGTGTGGTTCTAGTTGCAGAGGTTGAGCAGAGTCTACATGAAGTTCAACAATGATGAAGTACAAAAAATCTATCTACAGGTTCAAAAAGGTATGCCATATTCTTATGTGTAGTTGGATATTGTTGTTTACATGAGATTTGGTTATGGGAAATTGAGGATTTTCCCTAGAGAGGTTGTTGGTTTTATGGTACATACTGTATGAGACATATCTACATAAATATAGTATTGGTATGTTTGGTATTTTTCATTGGTACATCTTGTTTAGTTGATTATTGAGGTATATCTTGTATTTCTTGGTACATGGTTGAGGGATTTTGGTTGAGATGTGTTGCTGAAGTTGTTGGTACAGTTTGAGGATGCATAACAGTGAGGGTTTGATGTTTGGTTTATGTGAGGGTTTATTACACATAACAATTATTGTATGCACATGTATGGAACATGACTAGAGAGACATACTTGCACATGGTTTGAGTTATATTCTCGTGATATTGGGTATGAGATCTATGTTATCATATATGATATGTTGAGGAGATTATTAGTACATGTTGTTGGTATATGTTGGTACAATTTGAGTATAAGTTATTGGTACAGATTGATTACAGGTTATTGGTACATTTTTACTACATGTTATTGGCACATGTTGGCTACAAGTTGTTGGTACAAATTGGTACAAGTTTACAGTGGAATATTTCATAGTGACAATGTGACAATGGTTTCATCTATTGTTTGGAACTTATATTTCAGGGTGGTTGGATGGGGAAAGGATAGGTGGTTGCATCCAAATTTTGGTTGTAGCTGGAGAACATAGGGGGTTGTAGCCTCCTTCTGGTCAGAGCCAAAGAATTAGGGAGTTGGATCTTCCCTCATATTGTATCCTAAAATATAGGGGGTTGGAGCCTCCTTCTTGTTGCAACTGGAAAACAAAGGAAGTTGGTGCTTCCAATGAATGTACTTTTGAAAGACATATAAGAAAAAGCGTTCCTTGGTTTTCTCCCACATTGGGTTTTGTGTAAAAATACTGGTGTACTATGTATGTGTATGATCATTCATTGTTTATGGTTTATTTATGTTTATCTTGTTGAATGATGTTGGTAAATTGATCGTAAATTTAACAACACTTATATACTATGGTTAAACAGGATTAAAAAGATCTATTATTGATTCACCGCCCCTCTCAATAATCCAACAATTGGTATCATATCCGGCCCTTCAAAAGGCAGTCTAACAACTGGAAGGAGATCATGGATCAATCTAATATTGGGAGACCTCAATTTGATTGGGAAGATTATTCCTTATGGAGCATAAGAATGAAGACACACATACACGCACTAGGATTTGATGTTTAGCGATTAGTAGTTCATGGATACAAAGCACCAACCACTCCTCCAACAGATAACGATGGAAATAAACTTGAAGAAAATAATTCAAGAGCTACAGGTGAACTCCTGAATGGTCTGACTAAATCAATATACACCAAGGTTATGAATTTTGATTCCACAAAATAAATCTGGGACAAACTGAAGAACATATACAAAGGAGATGAGAAAGTCAAGGAAGACAAACTTCATATTTTCAGAGAAAATTTTAACAACTGAAGATGAATGAACATGAATGCATAACAACCTACTTTTTACGAGTTGATGAAGTAGTAAACAACATCATAGGTATGGGGGATGAGTTAAAGGAATAGGTTGTTGTAAAAAATGTATTGAGATATTTACTAATGAGATTTGATTCAAAGATTTCAGCACTAGAAGAGAGAGTGGACCTAGCTACACTAACCATGGATGAGTTGCATGGGACACTCTCAACTTATGAGATGAGAACAGAGCAAGACGATCCAGTTACAAAGGAAGAAACATTCAAAGCATATAAGAAGACAAAGAAAAAAGACAAGAAAAAGGAAAATTAAGATAGTAGCTGTGGTCATATCTCAGAAGATGATGAATAAGTAGGCAACTTCGTCAGAAGGATGAAAAAGGGAACCGACAAATATAGAGGTAAGCTTCCATTGATATTTTTTAATTGTGATGGCATTGGTCATTTTGATAATAAATGTCCCCATAAGAAAAAGAAAAGAAATGATGAAGTTAACTCTAAGAGAAAACAAATACAAAAAGGAAAAAGAACCAAAAATATTTTTTTCAAGAAAAGACTATGCACCAAAGAAGATAGTTCCTCATCAAATGAAGAATAAGTCATCGATAGTGATACATAAAGGGTTCTATTCATGGCAGTATAAGACTCCGATGAAGAAGGAACCGAAGAAGAATATGAAGAGGCATAAGTTGATTACAGAGAAGAATTGTTGAGTGCCATAGAAGTTATAAAAAGGGAAAAGAATAAAAACAAGTCACTATAGGCATAACTAAAAAGAAAAGAGGGAACTCAAAATTCCAACTCTGAAGAATTAGAGAAGATGATCACTAAATTAAAAATACAAGTAGAAGAAGACAAGAGAATTGAAGAAGCACTCAAAGAATGGTTAGAATAAAATGATAGGATCGTTGGAAATTTGGAAGCAGAGATTGTAACATTGAGAAACTACCTTTAGAAGAAAAACATGCAGAACGACTCTAAAGTTTTGGATGTGATTATTAGTAGTCAAAGGACACATCATGATAAGTTCATAATTGGATACAACCAGACATAAACAAGCTCGAGTTCCAAAACAACATATCAAGAAATAAAACCAAGAAGCTATGTAGAGACAGTCAGAGGATCCAATGAAAGGGAAGAAGACAAAAAACTTAAAAAGGAAGATCACAGATATACACCACCTCCAAGAAGATTCAGATTTCAGAATCAACGACATTCAGAAGCAAAAGGATCTCAAGAAGAAGAATGATTCAGAAAAGTATCATCGTTCAAAAGATATCCAACTCCCATGTATCAAATAGTTTTTATTGGATTATGTTATTCATCTAATAATTTTGGGTACAAGGTTGTGAATTGCAGAGTCAATAGTAGAAATAGAAACAACTATGAAGGCTATACAAGAAATGGTTATTCAAGAAGGCCTAATGAAATGCAGAACAAAAACTACAACAAGTTTGAATATTTGAGTACTGAAGTGGAATACTACAAGTGCAACAACTTTGGACACATGGACATATATTGTAGAATGATAGTTCCTCCAAGAGAATCACAACAGAATAATATTAGTCACAAACAAGAAACACAAAGAATATGGTTTAGAAAGCATAATCATTTCAACAATGAAGAATGCACACTCGCTCTACAAGCTTAACACAAGAAACATGGTTGGTATCTTGATAGTGGTTGTTCAAATCACATGACATGTGATAAGGAAAATTTTTTAAATCTGAAAAAGGAAAGAGATGGATCAATATCTTTTGGAATGACAACTCAACCATAATCATTGGAAGAGACACAATCAAGATTGGAAGTAAGGATGCCAAGGCAGAAAATGTTCTACTAGTGGAATATATGAAACACAATATTTTGAATGTAAGTCAAATGTGTGACCAAGGTCACAAACTTGTGTTTGATTCACATAAATGTGAGATAAGAAAAGCAGATTCAGGAAGAGTGGAGATGAAAGCTCTGAAAATCCCAAGCAACATATACATACTAAGTGAGATTGGAAAAGAAAATTGTTGTTTAGGAAAGGAAGATGAAGTTTGGTTATGGCATAGACGAATAGGTTACATAAACTTTGATAATCTTGTCAAATTCAACAGAAAGGAAGTAGTCGGAGAAATTCCCCAAATAATGAAGCCAAAGCACATTATGCAAGCATTGTCAACAAGGAAAGAAAACAAAGACCAAGTTCAAATCAAAGGAATAATCCACAAAAATGCCGTTGGAAATTGTGCATACTGATCTAGTTGAACCAACTAGAACAAAGGGTTTGAAAGGTGAGTAGTATTTTATGATATTAGTTGATGATTATACAAGAATGACTGCAATTTGTTTTCTCAGGAAGAAATTAGAGGCATTTGAGAACTTCAAAATGTACAAGGAGATGGTTGAAAATGAAACAGATTCGAAAATCAAATGCTTAAGATCAAACAATGGAGGAGAGTGTTGTGTTGGTTTTGTCACATGGGTGAGAAAAAACACAACACTTGCATGCTTAGTTAAGTCAGCTAAACAAGACATAAGTTTGTGAGTTGATTAGATAACCAAATACACATGAAAAAATGAAATAAAACTAAAAACAACTAAGAAATAAAAGTTAGAGAAGCTTGAAAGAACTAGAACCATGAAAAGCAAAAAATGACCAATATATAGCTACCAAAGGATCAATATATTGATAGGCTAAACACTGTAGAGAAACACAGGGACTTATGAGTCCCCTCTTCCTCCTTGGGAGAGCTCTTGAGTTCCCTAATATAGAGCTCTTCTCTTCATGTAATGGAAAATAACAATGGTGAAGAAATACAATGCCAATCCTCTCAAGAGGCGAGTGGAATGTCCCTTGCTATAGTGCTTGAATGATTCAAAGAGAAAAGAGGATTCTCAAAGAAGAATTCTTGCAGCATAACAATACCTTGAAGTTATTCTTTTTCTAGCACACCCATGGAATATATTTATAGTGTCCATTCATGGCAAGATATAATTGGTTCATAGTGTGAACAAGGGGCCTTTTAGGGCACTTCCTAGCCCTTGACCAACCTCCAAGCTAGATTTCGCTCAGATATGAGTTTCAAATCGTGTTGGGGGTCAGACTAGAAGTGGTTGAGAGACTGACAAGATTCATAAATGTGTCATTCATGGAAGTGCGTGGATTTTCTCGTAGACAATCGTGCATCTTGCACATAGTGCATGCTGAGGGCTTTGTTAGCCTGCACATTCTGCGCACTATGCGCGTGCTTCCTTTGGTGAATTTGCGCATTTTGATTTTTGAACCAAGTATATAGTTTTTTTCCTTTGATGGATTTTGGTGCTGTAGGTGGACTAATTTTTGTTGGCATTGATGTCTTTCTTTAACCATTGTGTGCAATGTTGCAGATGATTTTTCAGTGATAACAGATGCCCCCTGATGTGTGAGGTTAGGAGCATATGTATAGCCAAAATACATCAATGTTTCTTTTGCTGAGAGTGTTATTGTAAGGAAGAGTGAAGAGAGGAAATTCAAGAGTGATCCGCCAGAGAGAGAGGAAAATCTGTGGGACCCAAACCTGTCTCTAGGAAAAAATAAAATCTATGTACAAACAAGGAGGGCATGCCCCATACTCGTGTCATGAAACCAAAATGTGGGACTGTAACTGATGATGTATGCTGATGTAGATAACTGCATCACCCTCGGGGGTGGTTTATAACGACAAATGACGGTTCTAACTGGTGAACTGGATCTGAAGCGAGTAATGGATGACTGTAAGAATTGTCAATGACTCGTAGGCATTGATGGCCTATCAACTTTAGAGGTCTTCAGCTGGTATGAAACAACTGCAATGGTCGCATAGTAAGACCCACCTTAACATGAGAGTTTTATAAATTCAAATTTTATGGGGGTCAACGGAATCATAAAGCAATGATGATTCTCTCTGTGCCATTCAAGATTCCTCATTGAAAAGGTAATGAGAGTCAAGATATTTCCGCCCTTCTAAAAACTGTGCTGATGTCGACATGAAGGGAGATGCGATGCCAAGAAGCTAAGAGATTCTTGAAATCCACTAAGTAATAGATGATATCAGGTATTGATGGGTAACATGAACGAATTCAAGATGCTGTGGGACTCAAGACTACCCTTGGTTGGGGTGTTGAGGGATGATTGAAAACAACCGTACAACTGGATCTAGTGTCATGGGGATGACTAGATATGGGGTTAAACTATGCCAAAGGATAACAAAGTTGGAAAACTCAGAGATCATGGGTATAGGGACTTGGAATACTCAGGGTTTGTTAACGATGTAAATATGAAAAAAGGGTGGATGCCCCAACCAAGGGCGACATGGGTTTCTTTTCCAGGTAAAAGAAGGCCATCAAAGATGATGATGAAAAACTATGTATATTCTAGAAACAAAGGCTTTATACAATTACCAAAGAAATAAAGAATAATTTGGGTTGAGTATGCAGATACAGAAACGGGTGCCCCAGTGAAAGATGGCTTGACCTATTTAGAGTGCAAGTTTGTGAAAGAGAACTAGTGGAGGGTGGGGGCCCCATGGGTGGGTTTCTCTATTAGGTAAGTTGATGGAGGACAATCTACCTATGGGAAAAATGATGGTGGATGATATGGATGGCTAAATGCAACTGTGAGGATACAATCAATAGAACTAAGTGTGAGATGATATGACTCGAGAGTCCATTGGGAAGGTTAGCAATATGATGAGAAGAAGTATGATGTTCATTCTCGGGAGTGCACAATACTATAGGGACTCCCAATCCTAGGGGGTTAAATCAACACGAGTGTCAAGTTCTCGAGGGGAACTATGAATGGGAAAACTCATGTGGGGGAGAGTTCTACCGGTTGAAAGTACCAAAATGCAGCAGAGGGAAAGATACTGCAGAGCCAGATGTAGGGACCCTAAAGGCGGATGGCAGAGGGTGTGACTGGGATATGCAATTGATTTACAGAGGGAACAATTACATGCCAATGTAGAACATATACCTGAGGGTGTTGTAAGCTTGATGAACAAGTACCTGCACATATGAAAAACAAATACCCGACGTGAACAATATCTGATGATAAATAACATATAACAACTATTTGATAAAATTGAAAGTGAGCATGCATACCTGAACGTGCGTGAGAAAAATGCTCCTCTGGGGCCAAGTGAAGATGATAACCCGGGGAATGTGAATGTGTAGATGGCTGGATCAAGATCTCATGGCTGAGAACGGATCATAAAACATAGGCTCCGGGCTCCTATAACAAAGTTTGGAAGTTGGTAAAAAGGGGCTATATATGGATGGTGGGCCCACAATGCCACCTCATTTGTACCTGTCACTATTGTTGAGCTGGTTGTTATAGCAAGATTTCCCTCACCATTTCTATCTTTCACAAAGGGTCTTTTTTCCATTTCCCTATGCAGACTTGTCATCCCTTTTTGATGAATCCAGAGCTAAAAATACATATTTTTCCACATATACGTGCCCTATCTACTATACATCATGCATATACGCAGGCTACTCCACTACAACCTGCGTACATCGAGATTTGTGCCAGAAAATACAAAAATGAAGTCGTATTTCCATGTCATGACAAAATATCTCTAATCCTTGGCCTTCCATATACTAGAAATGTTCCAACTCAGCCCTTTAGTTGCATTTTGAAGGCTAAAAGAGCACAATTCCGAGCTATGGAAAAGAGGAGAAATCATTCAACTTTGAGAGCAAAGTTACTCTAGAGAAATTACTTCATATTGAGTCTACATCCCTTTGTTCCTCAAGTTTGAATACAGTGTTTAGCCCCCAAGATTTTCCCTTATTGTTGAGAGAACCTCATTGTCTCCCTTCTATGAGCTTGCCTTTGGTGGAGGATTGAAGTGGTGGAGGCTCAGTTGGAAGGAACTTGGTTTCTTGGTTTCGAACCATGCCGACACGAAAGTCTGTAATGTTATCACTTCTGTGGATCATTTATTAATAGAAATACTCCTTTTCCATCCTATTGTTATCATGAAAATATATGATTATTATCCATGGGCATGTTTGTAATGTTTATTGATGGATTATGCTATTTAATGTGCTAACCTTTTATATTATCACTATATTCTTGCTCTACTTGTTGGTTGAGAACTTGTCACAGGTATAAATATTTGGGTCAAAGTGCTCAACGATGGACATATTCAAATGTTGGAACGAGGTAGGCCTCTTTCTTATCTCACTTGCACATTATTTTATATAGCATATGTTGTAATTGAGTAAGTGCCCAAATAGGAAATCATTCTACTTATTACACTCCGTCCACTCATCCTTATTCTGCCATGATGGTTCCTACGAACACTTTTCCCATGGCAGACCTCTGTCTTTCCTCTGGTGTTTCATCCGGGGGGAGTTATTTTTATAGTATGGGAAACCCCCCTCACGAAGTTCCTTCGCCTGGGGGAAACATATATCCTCACATGAGTAACCCTTTTCATGTTGCTTTCTCTTCGCAAGTGACTTCCTTAGTGTCGATGCCCTTACAACCCTTTATGAATTAGTATGGAGGAGGATACTATCCTACTGGACAGGGACAAGGTGTAAACTAGGATCCTTCCTGGCCTGCAATTTCTCAAAACCAATTTTTCCTTGGACCTTGGTCTCAAATGACACAATTCACTATCGCCACAAGTCCAGTCACTGCGTATCATACTGGAATTATATAACCAACCTCTGCTAGTCATGTTGGAGATTGGGCGACAACCTTTGCAAGTCATGTTGAAGACCTGCAACCAGCCGCTGCAAGTCATGTTGGGGGAACAAGTCCATTCACTGCATGTCATATTGGAATTATATCACCAACCTATGCTAGTCATGTTTGAGATTGGTCGACAACCTCTGTAAGTCATGTTGAAGACCTACAACCAACCACTGCAATTCATGCTGGGGGCACAAGTCCAGTCACTGCATCTCATACTGGAATTATATCACCAACCTCTACTAGTCATGTTGGAGATTGGTCGATAACCTCTGCGAGTAATGTTGAAGACCTGCAACCAACCACTGCAAGTCATGCTGGGGGCACAAGTCTGGTCACTGCTAGTCACACTACACATACATCACCAACCTCTTCTATTCATGTTGGGGATCCATCACCAACCTCTGCGAGTCATGTTGGAGATTTGCTACTAGCCTCTGCAAGTCATGCTGGAAGCATGTCACCAACCACTGCAAGTCATGCTGGGGGCATTCATATGATTGAGAAGCCTAGATGTCTCAGACGTAAGCCTAGATTCCTTTGCTAGACTTGTGAAGGAAGTCAACTTACTCGTTTGTGTCCTATTACTGCTGAGATACTAGAAGCGTGGGGATCATCTAAGGCCCCTTCGGGTTCTGAGGCATCTATAGTTTCACAACACCCCGTTCCTCCTTTTGGTTGATACAACAGTCATTCCGATGCAATCTTCGGCTGACACCCCTTTTCCTTTAGGGGTTGATGCATCCTTTGACCTTGTTGTCTCACATCCCGTTCAACCTGTGGTCGTGTCGATGCAATATTCGACTGACACCTCCCCTATGTTCAGGGGTGATGCATCTCTTGACATTGTTGTCTTGCATATTGTTCAACCAATGGTCGTGTCGATGCAATCTTCGACCAACGACACTCCCATTTTTTGGGGTGATGCGTCTCTTGACCTTGTTGTCTTGTAACTTGTTCAACCAATGGTTGTGTCGATGCAATCTTTGACTGAAAAAACTCCTTTTGTTTGGGGTGATGAACCTCTTGACCTTGTTGTCTCACATCCTATTCAACCAATGGTTGAAGAAGTGGTCATGCTGATGCAATTTTCGGTCGACCCCACTCTTCTCTTGGAGAGTGACAAGTCTAAGGAAGCGGTCATGCCAATGCATTTTTTGGTTGATCCCGCTCTTCTGGTTTTGGTTCTATACCTTCTATGCCATGTCCTTAGAATTTCTAGTACTTCACCTTCTAAACAAAAGAGAGTTTTACTCTTCTTGAGTTTTCTCTCTCAAAGTCTTGATGATGTTCCCTTTGATTGGAATGGTCTTGTGGGGTATCCAATGCCTCCACCGATGTCTTTTCTAGGAAGAGACATTATCCGATATATCATGGAGACGATAACCTCCATTAGCACTTTGTCCTCCCCGACTTGGAGAGCTTTGGGTTTTCCCAATCTTGTGTCAGTTCTTCGTAAGATACTGACATTCCACAGAAGGTCTGCATGAGAGCCTTGGCCTCCCCTATGACTTGCCGCCTAGAATCTCCCTAACGAGTTTGAGTTAATCTCTTTTCCGACTCGTTCAAAAAGTGAAAAGATTGTCGAGTGATTTGTCCCTTTCACACTCATTAAATTGGACTTGAAAGGTCGTGAGTCTTAGTTAATCACTTTTCCAACTCATCTAAAAAGAGAAAATATTTTTGAGTGATTTGTCCCTTTCACACTTGTTAAATTGGATTTGAAAGATCATGAGTCTTAGTTAATCTCTTTTCCAACTCGTTACCAAAAATAGAAAAGATCACCGAGTGAATTTGTCATTTTCACACTCGTAAATTGGATTTGAAAAGATGTCTACTTGGAACAAGTTTATCCCTTTTTCACACCAAGTAGACTAAAAGACATAAAAAGGACATTTTTTGGCGTTAAGTTGTGATTGTATCTCATGCCCTCGCTTGCAATATCAATCCTTTAGCCAGTTCTTGCTTTGCATTATAAACCATTGCCTAAGCAATTTTTGCATCCTCAACCAAGCAGAGCCTTGTTTATATCCTTTGCAATTTGACACCCTATACCCTGGAGGGAACATTCCCCCGAGTGTCCATCTCCCACATGCACTTCCCTACATTGAGCATAGGTATGTTCCACTTTTGGAACTAGTTTTTCTTACTTGCAACACTCGTTTCCTTCTCTATATCATAGCATTCATTTGTTATGAAAAAACAAAAATTACGGGTGGGAAGGGAGCACTATATTATATTTGGTAGCAATCATGTCACCTTTGAACATAGCACAAAGTTATTGAGTCCTTGTGTCATCATAATTTTGGGTTTAGCATGGCCTTAGGAAGTTGATCTTGTTACAGAGTTTTCTCTACCGACTGGTTACTCTTCCAGTCCCTATAGAGAACATTATTGATGCCTCCTGCATTTAATAGTTACATTATTGAGTCTATGCTGCCAGAGTCTACCATATGTCTCATGCTCTTGTTCAAAGGAAGTCTATCAACCTATGTCGGCCATTCCTCAGAACTCTTGACTGTGGATGTCAGACATACCCTCAATTTGTCTCAGAATCACATGATACTATGGTCTTATCATGCACCCTAGTCCTACTTTCATCATTGGTAGGTAACCTTGAACCCAACAATCGACATTTCATCATTGGTCGTTGACTGGGTGGTTTCCCTTGTGTTCGACGACAAGACATCTATTTACACTTTGGGATTCGTGCAGTGTCTTGGATGCCATTAGCCTTATTGGTGGTTTCCTCACCTTTGTCAACAGTTTCCATCATTGGATGCTATTCAGAGGGTCTTTTTCATGTACCACTTGCATTTGGCACACACAAAAGACGTACAGGGTCGTTTGTTCTTGAACATGTTCTTCACCCGATCTCCACCAAATCATGAAGCTCTTTCTTTATTCCTCATGTTGACTGATGAGAGATGCCTCAATGCTCTCCTTTCAACGGGTCTCTTTCCATCGACTTCAACTCATTTATTTTGGATATGGGACCTAGAGTTTTATGAGTACCTTGAGACTTGCATTCATAGTGGCAGTCTCTCTCACCATTGATAGATGGGAATACATCAATGTATCCTGATCAATGGATTCCTTGGATGTTCGACATCAACTCCTTTATTCACACTTGTAGGAATGTGATCGGTGCCTTGATACCTACTTTCATTATTGGTAGGCTATCTCGCGTTTGTTAATGGTATACCTCAATGACAGGTAATCAAACGATGTCTCATCGTGTTTGACCTCAACTCTTTTATTCACATGATGTAGAATTGCACCTTTGGTGGATGTGTAGAAGACTTGAATACATCACTATGTGGCTGCAAATTTCCTGAGCTGTTGCTTCCTTGTCATTGGACCAACACTTGTTTGATTTCAGTAATCATGGGACATCAGATTATACTCCATTGTATACATATATCTTCAGATTGGTTTTGAGATTGGTTCTACTGGGCCTTGTTTGTGATTATGACAACTTTTGGCATATAACCGCATTTGTATTTGCCTATTCATGGCCACATACACTTATTTGGTATATTTTCCACATGGATCTGCATTGTATTCTATTGGCAACCATGTATGTAAAGTCAACATAGAATGTAATGAGCAACTAGTCTTTCCAGCCAGGTTTACACCACTCCACTTCTGGGTTATTTATAATGTATTTCGGCCATCACAGATACTCCTATGATATCACACATTAGGGGGCATCTGTTATGGAAATATTTGCATCACCATTGCTATCTTGCACAGAGGGCCTTTTTTCTATTTCCCTATGTAGATTTGTCATCCCTTTTTGATGAATCCAGAGCTAAAAATACATATTTTTCCACATATATGCGCCCTATCTACTATGCAACATGCGTATACACATGTTGCTCCACTACAACCTATGTACATTGGGATTTTTGCTAGAAAATACAAAAATGAAGTTGGGTTTCCATGTCACGACAGAAGATCTCTGATCCTTGGCCTTCCATATACTGGAAACGTTCCGACTCGGCCCTTCAATTTCATTTTGAAGGCTATAAGAGCACAATTCTGAGCTATGAAAAAGAGGATAAAGCATTCAACTTTGAGAGCAAAGTTACTCTGGAGAAATTACTTCATATTGAGTCTACATCCCTTTGTTCCTCAAGTCTGAACACAGTATTCAACCCCCAAGCTCTTCCCTTATTTTTGAGAGAACCTCATTATCTCCCTTCTATGAGCTTGCCTTTGGTGGAGGATTGAATTGGTGGAGGCCCAGTTGGAAGGAACTTGGTTTCTTGGTTTCGAACCATGCCGACACGGAAGTATGTAATGTTATCACTTCTGCTGATCATTTATTAATAGAAATACTCCTTTCCCGTCCTATTGGTATCGTGCAAATATATGATTATTATCCATGGGAATGTTTGTAATGTTTATTGATGGATTATGCTATCTAATGTGCTAACCTTTTATATTATCACTATATGCTTTCTCTACTTGTTTGTTGAGAACTTGTCACAGGTATAAATCTTTGGGTCGAAGTGCTCAACGATGGACATATTGAAACGTTAGAACGAGGTAGGCCTCTTTCTTATCTCACTTGCACATTATTTTATATAGCATATGTTGTAATTGAGTAGATTTCTGCAGTCATACCTGTCTGTTGTGTTTGAACCTAGCCATAGAGAGTTTTTCCCTCGTATATTCACTGACGAGGGAGCTGTGAGGAGATATAGAGATTGCGGGAGTGTGAGGCTACTGATCTGGGAGTGACAAGAGACAGGTTAGTGGCCCTATCATCCTGCACATTGTGAATTTGATAGTTTGTAGGTAGGGGTTGTACGGAGGGCCGTACATGGGATTTTAAGGGTGGGGGCCCACTAGTGCATGAAAAAATGGGGAATACCCGCGCACATATGCGCGGGTAAAACTCCATTTCCCACACATTATGTGCAAGTTTTTTACACACAGTTGCACATGATGAATGCACGACTGTGGCGAGGAATCTTGTGCATAATGTGTTGTTTTCCATGAGACAACTGTGCACATGTGTGCGAGGGATGACCATACATGCGTGCATTAGATGTGCGCCTATCTGACCGATAGGTGCACACCCATGTGTGCATGTAAAAGAAACAACTGCGCATCTGTCTGAAGAATAGGTGGGCACAAATGTACAAATGTATGGGGAAAAGCCACGCATTGTGTGTAGGCTAAGGGGTGTATTTTTTTTTTATATTTTATGATTTTTGATGAATGATGTGGCTGATCAGTTGTTCTTGGGTGGATGTAGGTAATCAACATATTCTAGAACACAATGACGATCTATTGGTGAGAGCGGGATTGGGACTAGTTATGAGAGGCTGTGAGGGCGTAGCCGGGCGTACATAGACACTTGATAGCCTGCAGATTGCTCAAGTTTTTTGACTGCCCCCTTATATAGTCGCAGGAGTACTTGCTCCAGTTTCTTATTAGGATGTGGAGCATTGATCTACAATGCTTCATTGTGAGGGGGTAGTAGTTGACATTCTCTGTGATAGAGGATGTTTATTTTTTGACGAGACTCCCATTCCGGGGGATGGCCCTAGTTGTTGATCCCCATATGCCAGGGGAGGATTGGGTGGAGACCATGGCAACTCGACACTGTACTAGGCCAAACCCAATATCGGGTTCAGTCATTCGTATTGAGGCCATTGATGACTTATTGAATGAGTGCATTGCGACGATGGTGGTAAGGATCTATGGATCCTTGGGTACTCAGTGGATCACTGGTGGTCAACTCAGGGTGGTGGAGAAGGTCCTAGATGGGGACCTATTTGCATGGGGTGTGCTGATACACACCAAGATGATGTCCCAGTTGAACCGATGTCAATGTGCTAACTACGGTGATTTTGCGTTCGAGTCTATGTTAGTGGCCTGGTTTTTGGAGAGGGTGCCTCTATTGCGCTCGAGGATTTTACTAGAGCCAGCAGGGCGACAAGAGCCACAATTGATGCGATGGGCACACATGTTGGCATGGCATGGAGGAGGGGAGGGTGGGAACTATTTCATGGCCAAGGTTGCGAGAGTGTGGAATCATATGACATAGGTGATCTTGATATATCCATATGTGGGTTCGGACTACCGTCAGGATCTAGACATGGTGCTACCCATTGGGGAGGACTGGGACTAGAGAGGTACGTGTTGTATTTGTTTATGTTTTGATTTTGGTAGATAACATTTATCATATATGTATATAGATGATGACATTATATCTGGTGTTGTTTTTTAGATGTTGGACCCCGAGAATGAGAGGTAGAGGTCGTCGGCTCTACGGGAGCTGGCTCAATAGGAGCCTGCAGAGCTGAGGGCTGGACAGAGGTGTCAGTGAGATGACGCTGGTGATGAACCAACCAGAGAGCCACAGGGGGATGTTGTGGCCACTTTAGGGTATCTGCGTCGATCATTCGAGTGGGTCCTACAGGGTGTTCCAGAGGGCATATGGGCCCATATCTAGGACTAGGAGGTCCTGGACCAATGTGTGGCAGTACCAGCAGAGTGGCAGACATTGATTCGTAGAGCCACAGTTGCGGGGGCAGCGATGACTGGTCGAATGCCTCCTGGAGCTGGAGGCCCCCGAGCTGGTGGGGAACCTTTGATTGATAGAGGACTTGGGGGNGCTCTGGGGGCACCTTGAGTGTCGATTTTTTTTATGTATATGGATTTATGGGACCATCTTTTTATAGGGTATTGGATACCCATTTTTTGTTCTCATAGGGGTGGTGGGACTCATGAGCCTACAAGAATTTGTATATCTATTTGTTGTAAAACATTGTATGACCTTGATGATATATATGATGGATATATTTTGACCATATGTGTCTTTATGCTTTGTGTTTTTATGATGTATGATGTCTATGTATATGATGTTGTTTATTGTGATAAATTCCAATCTAATACTAGGTTAGCCATGCGATCTGCTACTTGATTGAGGTTTCTTTATGTGTAAATGTGATGGAATCAAAGTTGCAAGATAGGAGTCTAACTTGCAGGTATTTGTGAAAGAGGCAAGGATCGTGAACATGATACATATTGTTGAGCTGCAAGACGACAAGATGGGAATCTAATAGAACACTAAGGTGATGAATGTGGTGGTGACTGGCCTCAGCGAGGAGACTAATGACGACATCATATTCAACTTGGTTATTGGTTGTCGAGCACAAACGTATATCACTGGAATGGACTAGGATTTGTGAGGGGGTATAGATGGCCCAAGCGGTCGAAGCGAGATTCTAGGTCCAACGGCTGGCACCGCCGGTGTAACCGATGTGGTAGGATGATGGATGGTGAATCTGTCAATAACATGGGTGATAGATTAGACATGAGGAGTGGTGGCAGTAAACAAGACTAAAAAATATACAAATGTGTACAAAGAGAAACCTAAGGTAGGGGGGCCACGCTTAGGCATAAAACTTCTTTAAGTACAACCCGTTGATGGGTTCTTTGAGAGGGTATCCTTGTGGAGAGGCCAAGATGTAGGTGCCTCTAGTGAGGTAATGTTGGATGATGAAGGGGCCATGCCATAATGATTTGAATTTCCCATGGCCTAGAGTTTCATGGACGATATCATAGGCTAACACGAGATCACCTTAGTTGAATGAGTGAAGGTTGACATGGCAGTCGAAGGTGGCTTTGGACCATTTTTTGGCTTCCTCATCGTGTTGTAATGAAGATCAATGGTCTTCATCAAGTGACTCTAAGGTCAGCAGGCACTGCTCCATTGGAGCAGTGTCAGGTAAGAGCTCTATGGAAGTGCATAACATGGGGATTTCGTACTCAATAGGGAGGGTGGATTCGATCCCATGGACAAAGTGGAATAGTGTAAAACCAGTGGCATCTTTGACTGCCGTGCGATAAGCCCATAAAGAGGAAAAAAACATATGATTCCAGTTGGTCTTATGTGTGTTGACGATACGTTGTAGCATGGTTTTGAGGACTTTGTTGATAGCCTCAACCTGGCTATTGGACTGAGGGTAGTATGGGGAGGTGAACTCATGGGTGAAGCCTAATTTTGAGGAGAGTTATGCAAATATCTCGTTCTCAAAATGTTTACGATGATTGAAAACTAACTATCGTGGTACTCCGAAATAGGTAATGACGTGGTTGAAGAAAAAACACGCTACTGTGTTAGCAATGTTGTTAAATGTGGGCATGGCTTCGACCCATTTGGTAAAGTAATCCACTTCCATGATAATGTACTTGTTTCCATTACTGGATGGAGTATGGAAAGTCATGAAGTCTATGCCCCATTTACAGAAGGGGTTGATGGTGATGACTGGGTGTAGAAGAATTGGTGGAGCTCATGCTTTGTTTGCATAAAGCTAGAATTTGTCTTATCACTTGACAACATGGATGCAGTCATGAAACAAAGTGGGCCAGAAGTACACTGCTCAAATGATTTTTTGTGTGGTGGACATACCCAGGACGACCACCACAAGCGCCATTGTGGCAATCATTCAATACTCCGTCAACTTCATCGATGGTAATACATTGCCGAAGAATGGTCTCGACCCCACGTCGATAGAGAATGTCTCCGATGAGGAGGTATTGAGGGGCTTGATGGAAAATGCATCGATGATCATCTTGAGAGAGATGAGTGTTTTAGGATAAATCCGTAAGTGCGGACACAAACCGATCTCCCCAGATCCACCTGGATCTGGAACAAACAGTGACAGAATACTACTCTTTCCCTAGTTCTAAAGTATTGAATGGACAAGAGAAGAAGGATGATATACTT
>ML782124.1:168922-201735 GCA_009831015.1 Picea engelmannii | reverse complement strand
GGGGTTCTTAGGGAATTCTTGAGGTAATAGTTCTTGGACTAGTGGAATTTGGATGTGGGGAGGGGCCTCTTTGAGAGGAGTATTATCTTCGATATTTGTTCCATTAGAAGACACTACACACAATTGTGATGAAATAGAAGGGTGTACGAGAGGTGGTGCTCCATGATATTCCCCCAACAAGGATGGGTCCTTGAATATTTCAGGACCCATGTCAATGAACGAAAAATCATCCAAGCTAGTGTGGACAAGGGGGAGGATGTTATCGATGTTGGAAGAATGATTAGGATCGTAATGTGTAAGTTGGTCGATGGTGACTATTTCCCTGTTGTGGGGGAACATCATCGTATGAAACAAATAATATTCTACTGCCTTCATAGAATACATGTAGCTACGTCCGAACAAGATGTTGTAATCAAGTGGGGTGTTGATAACTTCAATGTCAATCAAGATGGTTTTTCCCCCAAGTTCTATATGAACATTTTGGAATATCCCTTCAGGGGATGATGGTCGATTGTCACAAGCTCTCATGGTGATGGCAGATGGTACTAGCTCAAGTGATCCGAGTTTTTTCCATACTACTTTGGACATGATGCATGTGGATGCACCTTCATCAATGATGTACCGATGAACTGTGATGTTCCGGATCTTAACTGGTATTTGAAAAGCTACGAGGGTGGGGAGGCGTGGTTCTCCACTATCTATATCAAAGGTGATGAGTTGAGTATCAGTTGGGTCGACTTCCCCCAAGGTGGAAAGCAAGGATTTGTGTTGTGATGGATAGGTTTGGAGGACCTCCAACACAGACATGGCTGTAGGAGACTGTGCTAAGTCATCGACCATACTGTAGTTATGGGATGCCTTGGCATGAAGGTTATGTACATTCTGCTATAACAACATGAGGGGTATACGAGGGTTTGGTCTAGTGTTAGGAAGGGAAATCATTAGAGGTTTTCATGTTGTAGATGGAGCTACTTTTGAGGTGGTTGGGGTAGAGTCAGGAGGAAGTCCGTATTGATGATCGCGTGTTTGCAGAAGAATCTCTTCTTCGTTGGTAAGGAGGATATTGCGATCGATTAGATTTCCAGGTTGATTGGGACCTGGGTTTTGATATTGCCCCATTTGTGGTGGGGATGGGATTATCTCCTATTGGGTATTCATCACACCTTGTTGTGGAATAGGTTTTTTCAAAACGACCGGAGGTGGTGGTTGCAAATAATGTTGTGGGGCCTACCGAGGGGCAGGTGGTGCTAGAGGGCATTGCGTGTTCATGGATTCTTTCATCCATTTGAAATCGTAAATTTGGGGGAAATGGTGAGTATAATGTCCATAATCACCACATTGAGTGCAAGGGAAGTTAGTTCTGAGGTTATTGTTCTTCCCTTGTCATGGTTGATTGTTATCGTTGCCCCCTTGGGGGTTTTGGTTTCCCCTAGCAGGACAATTTTGTTGGGGGTTATTTCCTCCTGGTCTCGGGTTGTTATTGTTTCGATTTTTCCCTTTCTTCTTGGAATTATTTGACTAGTGAGACAGATTTTCCATGTTCAACTGTTCAAAAGTGTGAACCTATTGAATGGGAGAGGGTTAAAAAAAATTAACGTCGACATGCGATGGTTCTATTGTAGGAGAAATTGGCTGGGGCAGACCAGAAAATGGAAAATATGGATTGTTTTGTGGAGACGATACATATGGAGTGTAGGAAGTTGAAGCACTTCCACTACTGCTGGGGGTATATGTGGGGGTAGAGGGTGAACTCGTACTTGGTTGAGAGACCAGATGCATCATGGGTACCGGTGGCGGTCCACCCAATGGTGGAGGGGTAGCAACAAGATATGACTGTTGGTGAGTGGGAGGAGGGTAATAATATGTTCCTCCATATGGTTGCATATATTGATGTCCACCATAAGTGGGTGACAGGTGGACGTAAAGGTTGAGATGGGTCATAGAACCAATCAACCCATCCACAGCGTGGGACATCCCAGGTTTGTCCTGGACAAATGGTATGGGTCTGGGTGCATTAGGAAATACTATGTACAAGTAACCTGATTGAGCATAGATGAGGTCAAACTATTGGGCCTTGCTGATGGCTTCCTCTTCTGATCGAGGAAAAATGGATTCTACATCATTCGAAATAAAAAAAACGAGCGATTTAAGAAACCATTCGAGGCATTGTTCTTTGGAGTTTTTTTCTTTACACAAACTATGTTGTCGACGCCATTCATGGATGTGGTCAGCTATATGCATAGTAGTGGTTTGTTTGAACTCAAAGAGGAGTTCTAATCTAGTATCATGACGAACTGGTAATTGGAAAAAGGAAAAAAAGGCCTTGGCCAATGATTCAAAAGTCACATGGGAACTTGATTTTTCGTCCACATACCATTTGGATGATGAACTAGTGAGAGTTATTTGAAATAACCTCAAGTGGATGGAATCATCGATGATTTGAATTGAACCATAAGTGGAAGGTCATAACATGGTTGGCGGGATCTTCTCTTGGTTTTCCTTCAAACTTCAGAATATCTGAAGGTAGTTTTGTATGCATATTGGGCCAAGTGGCTTCATGCAAAATGGGATCATTCGTGAGTTTTGTTAAATTAGGAATGTTGAGGGATTCCAAGTATGGAATAGGGATATTTGGCAGAGGATTAGTTCCAACCATTGTGTGTGTAGGTAATGGATCTATCCCTTGAGAGGGATTTGGTGGGCTTGTACTTCTCCCTTGAGAAGAAGTTTGACCCCTGCCTCCTTGTGAAGGAGAAATAATAGATGGATGACCTTGGGTATTTGACCCAAGCAAAGTGGAACCAATTAAATATGATCCCAAAATAGTGACACTCACTGGGGTGTGATATGGTTGAGCCGGTGAGTTGGAAAGACTAGGGACTCCTCCTAGAATAGCAGGGAGATTCTGCAAGCGTCTAGAAAGGCGAGGATTTTGTGGTTCCCCTATGGTTCCAACTAGAAAAGTGAATGTGTGAAAATGGTGACAATAGAGAAATAAATGAACAAGAGCTTTGTATATTTTTGACCTTCACAAGATAATATAACTCACAATTGCATGTAATCAAATGAAATCATACATAAATCAACTTTAAATAAACAAGCACGTGGATAGGTGGATTTCTTCCTCGTGGGGGAACAATAAACAAAAATGCTCATGTTGTAAAAGAGTTATCGTCCTTCCTCTCAATTTAGCATCGAGCCTTCCAATAGCCTTCAATAGTGGGGTCTGAAGCCACCAGAAGAGGAACTAGTGAATGCTGAAGTAATCGGTTATAATGAGGGGTAGAGGGTGCATATCCCGAAAGAGCTGGCGATATTTCCCAATAGCCACACAAAATCTGATCAAGGTGCGATTGCATCCCAGAAACACCACCTAGGTAGATATCCTATGTTTGGCCACTAAGTACCTTGGTCAAAGTGCATCATTTATATTTTCAGCCTAAGAAATGGGTCGGGCGGGATACCCTCACAAGAGTTGGGTAATACAAGGAGGGATGCGCAGAACAACCAGACCTTGGCCTTTGACCATTCATGGGTATCTCTTTGCCTTATGGTATAGGAACAATTGACTTGGAGGATTTGAAATATCCATGTTCTCAAATTCTATTGTTTCAAAATGTGAGAACCTGATAACGAGGGGTTATTTGGATGCCTACCCTTGAGATGCTACCTAGACTAAAAAAATTCTTTTGGCACCTCATGTGGAGGAAAACTTAGCGTGTTCTTAGATTTTTTTTATATGTGGTGGGTTGAGAGATTGGGGTCATGGACTAACCTTGTTTGAATTAAATTGGTGTGGATAATTTCCAAAGAAGTAGCCAGATCTTTCAGAGTTCCTTTGAAGTACTTTGTGGGTACTAAAAAAGAAAGCTTACTTTGACCTCCACTATTCTAATAGGAATTATGTGTGTGATGAGTGGCTTTGTGTGCAAGAAAGTGAAAAGTGTGCATAATATTTTAATAATTTAAGTGTGAGATTGCAGCATGTGGACTTCCTGTGGTCCTTACAAATATTCTTACCTAGCTTACTATGTTTCTTTGGTACAACCTTGCAGAATATTTAAAGCCCTAAAGAACTAGAAATGTGGACATATGGGTCCTTACTTGATCCTTTAAACTCCCTAGAATGTTGTCTAAACTAGAAAATATTTTGAAAGAATCCAAGAATTGTAGACATGTGGGCATGTATGGGCCCATTACTTGATATTTTAAACTTTCCTAGAGTGTTGTCTAAACTAAGAAATCTTTTAGAAACTATCCTAAGATGCTAACATGTGGGCATGTATGGGCCCTTACAAATCATTAAAATGATTTCAAAAACTAAGAGGTACCATAGGGGGCATTTGTCCTCTCCTAATGATTTTTAAAAGGAGATGAAATTTCCTTTCAACCACCTTTTTTGATTCCTGAGATCACACTAGGGTGCGGGGGAAGAGAATACTTGAGGGTTAAAATTGATTTCTAGTCCCAATTCAATTGATTGTGTTTGAAAAAGCAACAAATTCAACTCAAAATTTTAAATTCCAAATGAGCCATCCATGTGGAAACAAAGCAAAGAAAAGAATAATGATTATTTTTACCCCTATGTTCTTATGTTAGCTAACCTTTCTTGTGAGAAAGGAATCTAAGTGAAGTGTGATTGCTTTACAAAGTGCAGGAAATTAAAATCTGAAGGCTAGGGGCCCTCAAACCACTCATAACAACCCTTACAATTTGCAAAAACTAGACTTATGTGTGGGATGTAGTTCTGACAAGCGCACATAGGGTGAAAAATGCATAGAGTAACAAATACTGTAATGAAAAATATGCATAGAGTGCACATTTGTGTGCCCTGAAAGTTGCACATTTCCTGTCGTACATCGAGAAAGAATTTTCCAAGTGAAATTCTCTTTCCCTGGCTCTGAATTTTGACTTTAGAAGGTTGTACTAGGCCGGTTTTGGTACCTTCATATCAAAACCATCAGAAATAAGTTCTCTCAAGACTTAAATAGGGAGGAATTTGATACCGATCCCCAGTATGGTCGCCAATATTTTGTGTTGGTTTTTTCACATGGGTGAGCAAAAAGACAACACTTGCATGCTTAGTTAAGTAATCTAAACAAGACAGAAGTTTGTGAGTTGATTAGATAACCAAATACACATGAAAGAAGAAAATAAAACTAAAAAAAACTAAGAAATAAAAGTTAGAGAAGCCTGAAAGAAGTAGAACCATGAAAAGCAAAAAATGACCAATATATAGCTACCAATGGATCAATATATTGATAGGATAAACATCATAGAGAAAGGCAGGGAATTATGAGTCACCTCTTCCTCCTTGGGAGGGCTCTTGAGTTCCCTAATAGAGAGATCTTCTCTTCATGCAATGGAAAATAAAAATGGTGAATAAATACAATGTCATTCCTCTCAAGATGTGAGTGGAATGGCCCTTGCTATAGTGCTTGAATGATTCAAAGAGAAAAGAGGATTCTCAAAAAAGAGTTCTTGCAACATACCAATACCTTGAAGTTCTTCTTTTTCTAGCACACCCATGGCACATATTTATAGTGTCCATTCATGACAAGACATAATTGTTTCATAGTATGAACAAGGGGCCTTTTAGGGCACTTCCTAGCCCTTGACCAGCCTTCAAGCTAGATTTTGGTCAGATATGAGTGTCAAGTCGTGTTGGGGGACAGACTATAAGTGGTTGAGAGGCCGACAAGATTCATAAATGTGTCGTTCATGGAAGTGTGCGACTTTTCTCGTAGACAATCGTGCATCTTTCACATAGTGCTCATTGAGGGTTGTGTTAGCCTGCGCATTCTGCGCATTGTGCATGTGCTTCCTTTGGTGAATTTGTGCATTTTTATTTTTGAACCAAGTATATAGTTTTTTGCCTTTGATGGATTTTGGTATTGTCGGTGGAATAATTGTTGCTGGCATTGATGTCTTTCTTTAGCCACTGTGTGCAACGTTGCAGACTATTTTTCAGTGATAACAAAGAGTTTACTTCAAAATAATTCATGGACATCTGCAGTAAGCATGGGATAAAGAGGCAATTATCTGTTGCCAGGACACCACAACAAAATAAAGTCGTCAAAAGAAAGAACATGACAGTACAGGAAATGGCTTGAACTATGTTAATGGATTCCAAGTTGATAGACGTCTTTTGGGCACAGACAATGCATACAACAATTTTCATTCAAAACATAGGAATGGTTAGAAACAACAATGATAAAACTCCATATGAGTTATGGAAAGGAAGACCAGCGAATGTGAAACACTTCAGAGTGTTTGGAAGAAAATGATACATTAAAAGAGAAGATGGAAAAATGGAAAAGTTTGATTCTCATGTTGAAAAGGGTATACTTGTTGGGTACTCAAGCATAAGGAAAGCATACAAATGCTTCAATCTAAAGATCCACAAAATTGTGGAAAGCATCAATGTGAATTTTGATGAGATAGGTGGATGCAAGATAAAATAAGAAGGCAAGGACTCAATGAAACATATTAACGAAGAAGTAAAAGAAGAAGAAGTAGAAAAAGAGGAAGATGAATAAGAGCATCCAGAAGAAGAGAAAAAACAATAAGATATTCAAATACCTCCAAAGACACCTAGCAGGAAAATACAAAAGAATCATCCATCATATCAGATTATTTGAAATAAAGATGCAAGAGTTGAAACTAGAAGAATAATTCGTTCACCAGAACAACTGCACCTAGCACTACTATCTACAATTGAGCCAAGAAGCTTTGAAGAATCCAACAAGGATGAATTTTGGATCAAAGCCATGGATGAAGAGTTAGATCAAATAGAGAAGAATGACACTTGGGAATTGGTTCCAAGACAAAGGAAAGGGAATGTGATCGGTACAAAGTGGGTTTTTAGAAATATATTGAACGGAGATGTATAGGTTACCATGAACAAAGCAAGATTGGTATGTAAATGATACACTCAAGTTGAAGGTATATACTTTGAAGAGAAGTTTTCACTAGTTTCCAAAATGGAAGAAATAAAATTGATCCTAGCTTATGCATGCTCCAAGAACATTCAAGTGTATTAGATGGACATGAAATCAACCTTTCTAAACGAGGATCTAGAGGAATAAGTATACATTGAGAAACCAGAAGGATTTCAGTTGTCTGAGAATGAATATTATGTTTGCAAGTTGAAGAAGGCCTTGCATGGTCTTAAAAAGGCCCCCAAATCATGGTATTCTAGATTGGACAGATACTTACAACAACAAGGATTCAGGAAAGGAAATGCAGAAAACAACCTCTACATCAAGGTAAATCAAGATAGTATTTTGTTAATTGAATTTTATGTTGATGACATTATTTTTGGAAGTGATGATGGTAGGATGAGCCAGAAATTTGCAAAGGATATGCAAAATGAGTTTGAGATGTAATTGCTTGGAGAATTATCTATCTTCTTGGGTTTTCAGATATGTCAAAGAAACCAAGACATTTTTATCTCTTAGACCAAGTACATAAGAGAAATGATAAAGAGGTTCAAAATGGAAGATTGCAAACCAATCAATACACCTATGAAAGCCAGTTGCAAGTCAAGTAAATATGATGATTCAAAGGATACATATCAGAGGTAGTACAGGTCAATTATTGGCATATTAATTTATGTGACAACTTCCAGACCATATGTAATGCAAGAAGTTGGACATGTGGCATGATTTCAAGAAACACCAAAGGAATCACATATTCTAGCAGTAAAGAGAATATTTAGATATCTCAAGGGTAAAAAATAGTTTGTATTATGGTATCCAAAAGGAAAGGATCTATCACTTATTGCCTACATAGATGCAAACTGGGTAGGTTTCATTGATGACCGAAGAAGTACAAGTGGATTAGCTTTCTACTTGGGTGAGTATTTGGTATCTTGGCTAAGCAAGAAACAATCATCAGTATCATTGTCTACAATCGAAGAAAAATATTACAACAACAACATGTTATACACAAGTCTTATGGATGAAACAAACATTGAAAGATATACAGGTTGAGTATGATGATCCCATTCTAATATTTTGTGATAACACAAGCACCATCAGTATCTCAAAGAATCTAGTGATGCACTCCAAGATGAAACACATTCTGATAAAGTTTCATTTTCTATGGGAATAGGTTATAGAGAATAAAATTATAGTTGAGTATGTTGGGACCAAAGAGAAGATTGCATACATCTTCACAAAACCGCTTCCAAGGGAATATTTTGAGTATCTTCACCAGAAACTTGGCATAGTTTCTGCCCCACAATGATTATTAAATTATATTGTTATATGTCATACATTTACATGAGGAAGCACCATGGATAGGATAGAGGAAAGTTCATCTAGGGGAGCATCCCTAGGGAGAGTTCGGTTAGGGGGAGCAACCCCGACGAGAAGTCACCTTTTCCTTTGATGTCAAAGGGGGAAAAATTCATTAGATGCATGGAGAGACATCACATAGGCATGATTCAAGGGGGAGTGATGGTAACGAGCGGAGCATGAGTGACATGACTTCAATGTTGCATCATAGTGTTTCCATCAATTCCAAAGGGGGAGATTGTTGATTAATTATCTTGGTTGTCATTGATTTCAACCATTGAAGCAAGTCCGGTAGCCCCAACAATGTGTTCAAGGAAACCAAGTTTGTTTGAGGAATAATGTAATGAAGATCAATGAATTTGCAGGTGAGATTATTCTAGATGAATAGTACATGTTGTGTTGTTTCCAGTGATATGTGGTACATCATGTAGTTCCTCATGGTTGAGGAGTGATCTAGATTTATGAGCGGAACGAACTGACTAATAGACTAAATACCAAAAATGAAGAGATACAGAGAACAACAACATATGTCCAATGAAAAACAAATTCTATTGAATAAATGAAATAGGTTGAAACTGTAAAATTGTAGAACTAAAAAAAACTTGCTCGAATGGTGGTAGCTATCTATGAGAAGAGATGTGGCTGCTACGTGCATCTGTATGAGAATAATCATTATAATGAGGCTCCATAGGCATTTTTAACATTACTCATGAATTCAAAAACCCTAGACATCCAAAAACCTAACCCTAGGAGATGAAACGCCAAAAGTTGTGTGGGTCCTGATGGGTAAGTTGGTACCTAAACTTCCTGGGGTCGTAAATTTTGCATACGACCTCTGTTTTAGGCGCGTGATAGCTCGTTGGAAAGGTATTTTCGAGAAATACACATTATGTTGTCAAAATATAACTCCATCTATAGTTTGACTATGGAAATCCATAAAAACACTGTTCTCTCTGCAAATGTAACCAGACCTTGTCTCTTACCTGAATCTAGTGCGGTACCCTATGTTGATCATGGCGCTGCTTGTACTTAGCATTGGATTTTTGCAAAATATTATGGGCATGTTGGAGGATGTGCTGAATTCGATCAATGAATATGGTGGCTTTTTCGACCTCTAAATGAACATGGAAAGATTCTTCCTATGTGGTAACGAGAGGTAATGCAACATCAATGGGACCCAAGGGTTGGAATCCCAGCCCCACCTGAAATGGGCTATGGTTGGTGGAGCTATGGAGAGCCCTGTTATAGCTAGGATGAACAAAGGGAAGACTCTCATCCCAGTTACACAGATGCTTAGTGTTATTGGATAAATCAATGAATGCAGACATAAACTAATCTCCCTAGATCCACCTGGATCTAGAACAAAAAAAGACAGGACATGATGCTTTCCCTAAGTTACAATCATTGAATTTACTACCAAAGAAGGAATGGATAACATACCTTTAGATGTTGCTTCCTTATATCTTTGTTGTCCCTTCTTCACTCCGATTCTCTTGTGATATCAAATCTGCAATGACACAAACCAACCAAAGTGAAAGAAACAATAGTAGATTCAATGAAAACCTAAACATGTGATCAATGAGTCATGTAATAAAATGCTAATGATTTTATGAGAAAGAAAAATGCCACTGTATTATATAATGTGGAAGAAAGATACAACCAAATGCCTTGATGTTGTCAGGTTCCTTCCTACAGTTCCTTACTTCTCACACACTTCTTGCTCCAAGGATTCCGAGACCATAGATCTGATAGCTACGCACAAGCTACTCACAATCTATCTTGACAAAGAAAAGCTCAAAGCCAACATACCAAGCTAACAATCTCAAGCCAAATTTCTAATCTCAAAGGCTCAAGAAATTTCCAACCCAATCAAGCTAACTTTCTCCATGAGAGCTCCTCTCTTTTTATAAGCTAAAGAGGATAAGGTGAGGAGGTTAGGATGATCCCACTAAATCATGAAAGCGAGTAAGATCCAAACCGTTCGGAGGCCACCTCACCATATAAGCCTCTCCTTATAGAAGAATCAAGAAGACACTCATTTTTCCCACGTACAGTAATTTCCGCACCCTAGATATAGTACAACCTGTGGAAACTTCGTAGCCTAGCTATAGTGCAGCCTGCGGAAATCAGGAATTTCCTCACCCTAGATATAGTGCAACCTATAGAAAGTAGGCATTTCCTCACCCTAGATATAGTGTAGCCTGCGGATACTAGGCGTTTTCGCACCCTGTGTATAGAGTAGCCTGCAGAAATCCTCTTTAATAGTGTTTTTTATAGAGGAAAACACAACTTCTTCTCTCAGGAAAAGTTATTCTCCCTTATTTCTTCAGGAATTCAAGCCACTTACCCCTCTGAAGGCAACATATATGTTTACATCATTAACGATCATAGGGATGATGAAAATAATGTGTAACAGATAGCCCCCCGAAGTATGAAGTTAGAACAGAGTGATAGCTAAAATACTTTGTCGAGTGTGTGTAGGGAACAAGGAACAGTCGGTCGAAAAGATACCAACAAACAAGGAAATATAGTTCAATAACATATCATCACTGAGGTAGGCATTCCCATACTCAGAATACAAATGACTCAAAGCATAAATACCGACATGTGAAGATCCATGTCAAGTAATATAGGTCATGGCCACCAAACATACACTGTGGATCCATGCCAATATGACTCAAATCTGAACATAGCCACCAAAAATACACTATGGATCTATGTGTTAAAGACTCAAATTTGAACATATCCACGAGACATATAATGTGGATCTATGCAACAATACAAATTGAATATACTCCAACGCAACCTTAATCTATGAGAAAAGATTCGGGGTCTTCATCTCCACCACTCTATAGTACAAATCTAACCATGCGAATACATGTGATGAATTCAAACATGGTAGAAACCACTTGATTAATGGTCATTAGTGTATACCATTAACAAGTGCGAGGGAAATCACCATTAATGTCAATGACTCCCAAGGTACACCAGTACAATCCAACGAATGCAAATCAATGAGCTGAGGTCGAACACTCGGCAAAATCTCCTGATCAGGGTCAATAATGAGAACCCACTATCGAAAGCGAGGAAACCTGCCATTGAAGCATGCAAGTTCCAAGGTACCAATTATTTTCTAAGTCTAATTATTGGATAATGAGTTGAAGTCGACATGAAAAGACTCGTCACAGGAAGGCCTTAATGTATCCTCCATCAATGACATGAAACAGGTAAAAAAAATTGATGTAGATCAGAGTAATCAGTAACTCAGGACTGACTCAGGGATGGCCGATGCAATAGAAGGCTTAAGGACTGTGGAAAAAGCCAATGCAATAGAAGGCTTAAGGACTGTGGAAAAAGCCAATGCAATAGAAGGCTATCCGGGTTGAACTTCTCTTTTGAACATATTGATGACACACCAACTGTCTTGGAAATACTGACTCAACAACAGGGATCACAGACCAATGGGTAATCTTATAAAGGAGTATGATCAAGAGACAAGCGAATTTTCCAACCTAGACACAAGGCGAGTGAAAGGGTGTCATGTTCAAAAGTGACTCCTCCATGGAATATAGGTTTAGACACATTTCTTTCCTAATTCCCCCCCCACCATTATTGGCGAGTACCTCTTTATTTTTACACAAGCTTGAGGAAGATAACACATGCTTGTAATGTAAGCTCATCCTTCGGAAGAGTCCTTCAGAGTATATTTAACGAACCCTAAGAAGGAGTGGTTCGGTTCCATATAGGTCCGTCGATGTTTGTTTAACGAGTCCAAAGAGAGAAAACTTAGGGTTTTTTCATGTTTAAAGAGTCTGAAAAACACTTAAAGAGGACTCTCTCAGTTCCTTTTTCGTAAATTAATTTGATGAGACTGAAAAAGTGATAACTTACTGCCCATAAAACATTTTCTTCAAATACTTTTATTAGTGTGAAAAGAACAAGGTTGCTTGACAATATTTTCATGTTTAGAGAGTCTAAAAAGAGCTTAAAGGGAACTCCAAGGGGTTCCTTTTTTTTTTATAACCTTTACGAGTCTGAAAAAGTGATAAAAGTATACTCAGTTACATTCTCACATATTTACGAGCACGAGAAAGAACAAAGACTAAGCTCGGTAACTTATTCTCATGTATTTATGAGCATGAGAAAGAAAAAAGACTAAGCTCGAGTTTGTTTTCATTTTTATGCAAGCTTTAAAACAAAACAAAACTATGCTTGGGATAGATTTTATTTTTACACAAGATTAAAAGCTAAACAAAACTTTGCTTGGACCTATTTTCATTTTTACACAAGCTTGAACCAAAGGAAACTATGCTTGAGGTAGGTGGTTTCAGTTTTACACAAGCTTGAACCAGAGAAAACTATGCTTGCAACTTTCCAATGCATAATCCAGGGATGGTTGGTACTTATCCCCCATCTTAAGAAACTGGTGGCTCTGACTTCAACATGAAGTCCAGAGGCTGGAAGCAAATGCGCCCCAAGATTCGTTTCATCCAACTGTAAAGGAGAATGAAATGAAGCTTCAAAGACTACGAAGGACTTGACTCAAAAAGAGAGAGGGAACAATCTGTTTCATTTTTTAATGAGCTTGACACAGGAACACGAACTATGCTCGAGAATCCAGGTTCAATCCCCATACCTCTATTTCATTTTTTAACGATCTTGACACATAAATAGGAACTATGCTCTTAAACTCTGTTTTATTTTTTAACGAGGTTTCCATAGAGACACAAAATCTATCCTCATAACTGGTTTCATTTTTTAACAAGCTTGAAATCAAAAAATCATGCTCAAAGGTGGTTTCATTTTTTAATGAGCTTGAAATTAGAAAAGCATGCTCAAAGCTAGTTTCATTTTTTTAATGATCTTGAAATTAGAAAAAACCATGCTCATAACTAGTTTCATTTTTTAACGAGCTTGAAATCAGAAAATCATGCTAAAATCTCTTATTGATCACGACTTCCAAGAGGACATTGCTCTATAAGGACACCATTTCAAGGGACAAAACTCGGTCATGGCCTCCAAGAGATCTTCACTCGATGGAAGAAACACACTCTGGAAAGAATCCATGTTGAGGGTCGCAACAGGGGTAAGGAGGTCAGGCTCCAATAGCCCTACCGAAGAGATTACCATGTCAACTACTGGATCCAAGTCATAAGAGAGTGAGCTTATAGTGAGAGGCTCATTTGCATCGGCAATTGAAGGCATGGGAGACAATGCCACATAATTGACTTGTGGCAGAGGTGATATCGTCTGCATATAACAACCATTTAGGGAGATAATCCAATCAGGACTGATGAATGAATGTTGATCAATAGTCACAATTCTTCCATCACGAGGGAAATATATCACACGAAAAAGAGTGGACATAATAGCTTTCATGGCAAAGACATAATCCTGCCCAAGGAGTAAAGAGAAATCCAAGGGGTCTTGGACTACCATTACGTCAATGAAGACAATTTTCTCTCCCAAAGTTATAGGAAACTGAGGAAGGGTCCCTAGAGGTTGACTGGTTCTTCTGTTAAAAGCTAACAGACTCTGCATAATCAGTGCAAGCAGAGGACAACCCAAAGCCTGCCAAGCAATAGAGGAAAAAATACTAACGGACGTACCTTCATCTATCAGCATTTGAGGAATGTCCCGACCACAAACGTGTACTGTAATCTGGAAATGAATGTGAGAGGGAAGACGAGGTCTAGTTAGCACACCCCAATTAAAAAGGATGGCTTCATTACTTGGAGGGGGTTCCACGGGAGAAGGAGGAATACCCCTCGACACGGTAGAGTTTGTATCAATGAGAAAAACGTGGGAAGTATCGGGCTTACTCTCGAGCGAGAGAGTAGGATCGACCAATGACGAGATCAGATTGACCACTTGGGTTTCATTCTCCAAGGGGAGAATGGGGTCGACGAGTGGAAATGAATCGACCATTTGGGTTGCACTCTCTAACGAGAGAGTGGGATCGATCGAGGATGGGATCGGATCAACCACTTGGGTTGCACTCTCTAATAGGAGAGTGGGATCGACCGAGGATGGGATCAGATCGACCACTTTGTAAACTGGTTCAACTAAGGACCTGACTAGATTGACTACCTGATCAACTGGACTAACCGATGGAGGAACCAGATTGATCATTCCATCAACTATAGGTGGGCTGAGAGAAATCTTGCGATAAGCAGCTAGAAGTTGAGGCTGTGAAATAGTCATGTCTTCCAGGAATTTTGAGGCTTTGTCCATACGATGGAAAAGGTGAGTTAGATGAATCCCTTTGCATAACATGCATGAGAACTTGACTCTACTTTTCTTCTTCCCAACGGTATCTTGACTAGTTGACGGGAGGTCATCAACATGTTGTTCAGAGGCTGACAACATGGGCTGGTGAGGGTGTGTAGATCATGCTTCTATAACCTTGGATATACCAGGGCAATCCTTAAGAAGATGGCTACCCTTACAAATCCTGCAAGGGTACTTGGGCTTACGAGTTGTTTGGGTGATCTTGACATCATCAACATTCCCAACACGATTAACAATAACTGGTTGTTTTCCAACATGTCTGGCAGTGGTTGGAAGTGTGGATCCTTGCTTATTTTTCTTCTTCTTAATCTACCTTTTCTTCTTCTTCTTATTCATTAACTTACTATATTGAGAGATTTCAATAGAAGAAGAAGATGAAATGGAAGAAGACCTTGCAAGTGAAGAAGGTGAAGAAGATCTTACTGGTGAAGAAGGCGAAGGATCAACATGAGGATGATGCTCTTGGGTGGAAGTGCTTACAACTGAAGCACTAATTGTATTTAGGATTACCTGAGTGGAAAACAACCATATTGATAATCCAATTGTGAGACCTAGAAGGCTCAAAGTAGCGATGTGATGAGGACCAATGTTTCTGTAAGAAGGAAAAACAAAAGGTTCCCCTGGAGCAGGGGCTCCTTCATTGGTCATTTCGGGAACTTACACCATTAAAAAAAAAAATCCAACCTAGAGTCCACTAGGGAAAACAAACAACACACGCTAAAAATCTAGTAATCAAGCAAGCAAAAAAAACCTTCTCACAATGAGCACACTAGTTGGTGATGAAATCCAACGTTGTGGGAACAAAGTAAGAAGGGGATGAGATAGAGCGGATGAAAAAGTTACATTGACGACCTGCTTAATGGACTTACACCCTGGTGCAAGCTCCCACACATAAATGTGGGTATACCCTCCAAGGAGCTCGAGTGAGTTTGGCCAACGTCGATTCCAGGTACCGTGAAGACTTTCCCCTCCACATTCATCTTGTGTAAAGATCCTAAAGAGATAGGCCACTAAGGTTACCAATTACTACAGTGATGCTTGGGGAAACAGTTGACAATGTGATCCACGCACAAAGGTAGCGTATCTAGCTCGAAATCAACTTGAAAGGCTTCCACTCATAATTGTGGGTATACCTTTCAAGCGACCCCCATAATACGCGCAATATCTACACCAAGACCAACAAAGCAGGGTGAGTAACTCTGCCAGTCTCAATGTGACCTCGTGATTGACCCTTGTGTGAGAAGGGATTCCCAGGACAAAATGTAATAAGTGGATTTCACCGCTCCCTAACTCAAGATTCTATGTTTGTTCACAGCTTTGGAAAGTTATCTTTTACACCTACTCCAAAGCCCTACAACTAATCTAATGTAGGTTTGCTACCAGAAAATATAAAAATGTCTAATCGATTTTTATAAGCGCTTTATTTTTAAGGTTGTTGTTACTCAAAAGGAATATGGCGCGGACAATATGGTGTTTTGACCGACTCTAAACAATGCAAAGAAATGAGAATGCAAATATTTCACTTCGATGAAAGATATATTACGAGAAGGAGAAAACGTTTATCATTCCCATATGCACAATTTCCCAAAATTTTACTAAGTGCATCAATACTAAGATTTTAAAGAAATGAGACAAAGAGACTGTACACCAATACATGATTCATGCCCCCCCCATTCAGAATTTAAGACCAAAAAATGCCAAGAATCATGCAATTTTTCTACTTCAAATGCAAAGATGCCCCAATCTATTATAAAGCAAGAAATCAATTTTTGTCTCAAAGATAGCTAAAAGCAATAGAAAATCTCTATAAAACAAAGCGACCAATTTTTTTTTCTCTTTTAACACAAACTATTCAATAAAAGAAAAATTTCTTTCACCAAACAATTCTAAAGGAAAACGATGCTTTGTAACTGAAAGACACTCAAAACAAGAGACCAAATATTTCAAAAGAAAACAAAGAAAAGATGGCTAAAAGCAGTTCAAAAACTGTCAAGCAGACTGTAAATAGATCATAATCAAACTCAACAATTCACCCCAAAACCAAATCCCAGATCTAGGTAAGGAAAAACCATCAAAAATAAAAAAAATTCACAATCACTGTAGGCTATCAGACTAACACAGTGTGGAAATCCCTGATTTCCGTAGGCCAAAGAACCAATACAGTGCGGAAATCTGAGGTTTCCGCAGGCTAGCTATGGGTAGGATGCAGAAATTCTGCACTGGTAAAAAAGGTAGGGTGTGGAAATCAAATATCGCCGCACTGTCCCTCAAAGCAAGGTGCGGAAATCAAATTAAAAATGAAAAAATAAAAAGTAAGAAGGTTTTTCCAGTGAACTTAAATAGTCAAAGCGTCAATTTAGATCTCCTAGTGACTCATAAAATAGAAACTAGACAATCAAAGCAAGAAAGCAAGACAAACTAGGAAAACAATTCATTTCCCAGTGGAGTCACCAATTTTGTTATCGGATAAATTGGTGAATGCAGACATAAACTAATCTCCCTAGATCCACCTGGATCTAGAACAAAACAAGACAAGACATGACACTTTCCCTAAGTTACAATCATTGAATTTACTACCAAAGAAGGAATGGATAACATACCTTTAGATGTCGCTTCCTTATATCTTTGTAGTCCCTGCTTCGCTCCGGTGCTCTTGTCAGATCAAGTCTGCAATGACACAAACCAACCAAAGTGAAAGCAACAATAGTAGATTCAATGAAAACCTAAACATGTGATCAAGGAGTCATGTAATAAAATGATAATTATTTTATGAGAAAGAAAAATGCCACTGTATTATATAATGTGGAAGAAAGATACAACCAGATGCCTTGATGTTGTTAGGTTCCTTCCAATAGTTCCTTGCTTCCCACACACTTCTTTCTCCAAGGATTCTGAGACCATAGATCTGATAGCTACTCACAAGATACTCACAATCTATTTTAACAAAGAAAAGCTCAAAGCCAACATACCAAGATAACAATCTCAAGCCAAATTTCTAATCTCAAAGGCTCAAGAACTTTCCAACCCAATCAAGCTAACTTTCTCCATGAGAGCTCCTCTCTTGTTATAAGCTAAAGAGGATAAGGTGAGGAGGTTAGGATGATCCCACTAAATCATGAAAGCAAGTAAGATCCAAACTGTTCGGAGGCCACCTCACCATAGAAGCTTCTCCTTTTAGAAGCATCGAGAAGATGCTCATTTTTCCCACGTACATGAATTTCCACACCCTAGATATAGTGCAACCTGCAGAAACTCCACAGCCTAGCTATAGTGCAGCCTGCGGAAATCAAGAATTTCCTCACCCTAGCTATAGTGAAGACTATGGAAACCAAGCATTTCCTCACCCTAGCTATAGTGCAGCTTGTGGAAACCAGGCGTTTTCGCACCCTGTGTATAGAGAAGCCCACAAAAATCCTCTTTAATAGGGTTTTTATAGAGGAAAACACAACTTCTTCTCTCAGGAAAAGTTATTCTCCCTTATTTATTTAGGAATTCAGGCCACTCACCCCTCTGAAGGAAACATATAGGTTTACATCATTAACGATCATAGGGATGACAAAAATAATGTGTAACACTTAGAGTTATACATGTGCAGGATGTGTACAATTATCTGATTGACGACATCTATTTGGCCGTCGATTTGGGGGTGGAAAGTAGTGGATTTAGTGAGATTGATGTCCAACAATGACTAGAGACTCGACCAAAATGTGTCGAGGAACTTGCTATCCTAATCAAAGATGATGGTCTATGGTATCCCATAATGGACCCAAACTCATTCAAAGAAGATCTTGGCAGTATTTGCTGCTGTGATGCTCTTCTTGCAGGCTGTGAGGATGGCCATCTTCGAAAACTGATTAACTACCAAAAATACACAATCATTTCCTTGCTTGGTGGATGGAAGGCTATACATGTAATCCATCGAGATGGATTCCCAAGGCCTTTTGGGAGTAGGAAGAGGGGTGTATAAGCCTTGATTCTTGATGGCTATCTTGGAAATGGCATAGGCAATGAAAGATCTGATATACTTGTTGACGTCTTGTTGAAGTTTTGGCCAATAAAAATGTTTGTGTAGAATGACCACAATTTTCTCCGTGCCAAAATGTCCTGCCATCCCATTGTAGTGAGCCTCCCATATTAGCTTTGCAGGCTTGCTTGCATGAACACATAGATGACCAATATGACATAACAATATGTCAATGTGAAAAACGGTGACATTCGCACCTGTACCCAAGAGTTGATAGGTGGTGGTGAAGTTTGGATCTTGTTGATAAGGTTGGGGCCACTCATATGCCTCATGTCCACATGAATGGAGCACGGTGATGAGTGAAACCTTGGGAAGTTTATTGAGGCAGTCAATGACATGATTTCTGCTCCCTATCTTATACTTGATGTTGATATGGAACTGCTGCAGGTAGGTGGACCACTTCTGATGGAAGTCATTCTCCAACTTCCCTTGTGTTTGTATGAACTGCAAAGGCATGTGATCAATGTGGATGATTGTCTCCTTTCGCAGAATGTAATGTTTCAATTGATTACAGGATTTTACAATTGAAAA
Organism: Picea engelmannii; assembly: GCA_009831015.1. Lineage (NCBI taxonomy): Eukaryota > Viridiplantae > Streptophyta > Pinopsida > Pinales > Pinaceae > Picea > Picea engelmannii. The sequence continues at coordinate 182,589 of ML782124.1, read as the reverse complement.
ATTTCCTTGTCACGGGTGGGGTATTTCTAGACAGTATCTGAGAGTGTCTCACTATGGTATGCTACCAGATGACTATGCTGAGTGAGAATTGTGTCTACAACATAGTCATATGCTCCATCTCAATATCGAACGGTTGCTACTAATCAAGTAAGGAGAGTATTGGAGTTGAGCACAAGTGATGCTTCAGATCATCAAATGATTTTTGTTGTTCCTTCCCCCATGTGAACTTTTCCCTGCCATTGCCCTTGGTCACTTGGATGAGGGCCCATGAAATATGGGAGAATCTCAACAAGAATCATCGGTAGAAGTTGGCGAGTCCCAAGAAGCTCTGAATCTCAGTTAGTGTGGTCGGGGTTGGCTAGTAACGAATGACTTGGATCTTAGCTGGATCATCATGTACCTTATGCTCATCAACAATGTATCCCAAGTATTGGACCCTGTTCATGCCAAAGGAGCATTTTTCCAAGTTGGCATATAGCTTGTGCTATAAAAGAGTGCTCAAAACCTGTTGAATATGTTGCATGTGCTCCTCCCAAGTTCTGCTGAAGATGAGGATGTCATCCAAATATACCACCACAAAAGAGTTAGTGAAGGGTCTCAATACATCATCCATCAATGTCATAAAAGTGGTTGGTGGATTTGTTAATCCAAAGGGCATGACCAACCATTCTAAGAGACCTTCTTTATATTTGAAAGTTTTCTTCCATACATCAGTTGGTTCGATGGGAACCTGGTGGTAGCCATACTTTAGGTCAATATTGCTGAAGAAATTTACCCCCTTGAGTTGGTCAAGAAGGTCATCAATTCTGGGAATTGGGTACCGGTTCTTGACTGTGATTTTGTTTAATTCTCTCTAATCAATGCAGAGCCACCAGGTCCCATATTTCTTCTGCACCAGTACAATCGTACTTTCGCAAGGGGAGGAGATGGGTATGATGTGCCCCTTTTGAAGAAACTCTTGGATCTGACACTTGATTTTTTCATTTTCCATCAACGAGAAACAATAGAATGGTCCATTAGGCATAGGTGCACTGAGGGTTAGATCAATTGGATGCTTGACTTGGTAGTGCGTCGGTACCCCAGTGGGCGAGGAGAAGATGTCTCTATACTCTTCCATGATCTCATCTAGTTTATTTTGCTGCAAAGAGAGGCTTTGTGTAGAGGCCACAGATGTGGCGACAACCTTCTTCTTACTATGAGAATGAATCACAAAGAAGATGAACTTCCCAGTCCATGAAATGACCTTACTACATTGCTTAGAAGAGATTCAAGAAATAGCGATAGGCGGCGCTACCTCTAGTATCCTGTATAATTGTCAACCCAAAGTAATAATAACAATGTGGGGTCTAGAATCATACACAACATGTCGCTTCCACAAATATGGTTGTCCTAAAAGAACATCACAAACTTCAAGGGGAGCAATATCACACAATACCTCGTCTTTGAAAGGCTTGATACCGTAGGGTAGATGACACTGTTGACTGACACAAAGGTCTCTTCCTTGGTGAAGCCAACCAATGGTGTAGGGATATGGGTGCGGTGTCATCGGCAGGTCCAACCGGTTGACGACCTTTGCTGAGATAAGGTTCTTCTGACTACCACTATCAACAATGAAATAAAGCAGATCCTCCTTTAACCACATCTGCGAGTGAAAGAGGAGTTCCCCTTCCTCTGGTTCTTATGGTTCGTTTGGATGGACTTTGGTGGTAGAGATATTGGAACTGGGTTCAACACCAATAATCCACTTCCCTCCTTCTAGATTTTATTCAGAGTCAGAATTAACCTCTAACTCGGAAGCTTTCAGCTCGACCATGAGTGACTGCTTGGAACAACATTCTTTGGTGTTGTGCCAAGGGATTTTATGGTATTCACACCATTTTCCTATGTCCTTCGACTTCTCATTACCCTTCTTGTGTTGTAGCTTGGAATGGTTGTCCTGAGAGTGACCATATTTTATCTATCCCTTATTGTGTGGGTTGGGGACACCTTTTCTCTACTTCGTCTATGAGGAGTTTGTAGTTCCAAACTTTCGCCTCTTCAACTTAAATTTCTTTTCGATCTTGACAACATATCTATAAGCCGTACCCAATGATGCTATGTCCAGAAAATCCATTTCTTTTTGAATGTATCTATGAAAACAACCACGATATTTGATCACCAGATATCATTCAGAGTCTTTGATACCCAATTTGGTGCGTAGGGTATGGAAAATATTGGTGAAATATGGTACTATCTGGTCCCTTTCTTGACGCAGGGCGGTCCATCTTGTGTACTGGTCCTCATAGCTTCCAACAGGGTAGTACTGTTCTTTAATGGAATCCCTGAAGGAATACCATGTGGGGGTGACCACAAATATTACAGATTCCTCTATGGCCCTTTTCTCAAAGTAATTATCCCACCATTCCTTAACATGGGGGACGACCTTGAGGAGTGCAAAAGTAATATTTTCCCTATTGGAAAAATTGTGGACCGAAAAATACCCTTCAAGCAGATTCAACCATTTATCTATAACATCTACATCTATTAGTCCTTCAAATAATGGAATATCAAAATTTACATGTACCTTCAAGGTAGTTGCATGGCTGCTTGATGAAGATGCTTCTCCTGTGGGTAGCCTCTGGAGGATCTGTGCAAAGTTGTCCATCATTTCGTTCCTTTGTCGTGCAAGGGCTTCCTCGGGCAACATTTTAAAAGGATCTCCTGCTCCATCATATTTATTTTTGTCCCCCATGGGTTGTTGTCAGGCTCGATGTTGATAATATTGCAAATGATCGACTGGTTCAAGTCCCAACTTGTTGTACCCAGATCTTGTTGGGGACATGCACGAAGAAAAATAAATGAAGAATAGACAACTATGATACCACTGACCCAGATTCATGAGAGGAATGAACTAACTAACATATTGAATACCAAAAATTAAGAGATACAGAGAACAACAACAAATATCCAGTGAACAATAACTTCTATTGAATAAATGAAATAGGCTAAAACTGTAAAACTTCAAAACTGAAAACAACTTGCTCTAATGGTGGTAGCTATCTATGAGAAGAGATGTGGATGCTATGCACATCCATCTGAGTAGAATAATTATAGTGAGGCTCCATAGGAATTTTTAACATTACTCATGAATGACAAAACCCTAGACATCCAAAAACCTAACCCTAGGAGATGAAACACCAAAAGTTATGTGGGCCCCGTTGGGTAAGTTGGTACCTCAACTTCCCGGGGCCGTAACTTTTGCATACGACCTCTGTTTTAGGTGCGTGATAGCCCATTGGAAAGGTATTTTCGAGAAATACACATTAATCTTTAAAACTTTGAATCCATCTATATTTTGATTGTGGCAAGCCAAAAAAACATTGTTTAGGGCCCCAAAACGACCCTAGAAGTACAAAAAGATGTACTGACATGAAAACTTCCAAACTAAGCCAGTTGGATTAGGTTGGTGGACACCAATATCCTCTTGGAAGATGTGTATGGCTTTAGACAACCCTGAAAGTGTAGAACCCACAATTACAAAGTACATATGAACGTGTTGAACTAAAAACTGTCAAGAAGAGCCAGTTGGAATAGGTGGGTGGCCACCAATATCCACCTGGATCAAGAAGATATGACTTAGTGATGTTGGAGAACCCTCATGAGGTATATAGAATCCCCTAGAAGGTCAAAGAAGTCAATTTATTCTAGAAACTCCTAGAAGAAGTTTCCTAGTCAAAGTGGTTGTAACTAGGAGTTGATCATGAGTTAAGTTGTTGCAATAAGATAATAATAAAAAATAAATTATTTTCAACTAAGTGGTGAGTTTACTATTTTTGGATAAAGTGGTTGTTAGTGGGTAAAGTAGTTAAAAGTGGGTTATCCCTAAAAGAAGGAAGTTGGGTAAAACAGTTAGAAGATAACCCCTAAAGGAATCTACTTGGAGAGTATAAATAAGAGAGCAAGGGTATCCTATTAGCACCTATTGAGCACATTGAATATCTATTATTGTAAAAGGTTTATTGTAGGTACTCATTAATATATCTAAAGTTGCAAAGTCAGAGGAAGCAAAGGTAGACTGACGACACAGTTTCATGGCCATAGTGGAGTGCGAAAAGATCATGAAAAACACTAGTTAGGGTCATCCCCACAAGTCACCTAGTAGACGTCACGTGAGGCATCCCCATAGGTTGAGTAGAGCCTGTCACGCAAGGTCCCGCTGGACATCTCACCTGCATCACGCGAGACACTACCAGAAGTAAAGGTTGAGGTTTGCTTCAAGTTGCATAGGTTGAGAAGAGTCTACATGAAGTTCAACAATGATCAGGTACACCAAATCTATCTACATGTTAAAAAAGGTATGTCATATTCTTATGTGTAGTTGGATATTGTTGTTTACATGAGATTTGATTATGGGAAATTGAGGATTTTCCCTAGAGAGGTTGTTGGTTGTATGGTACATACTTTATGAGACATATCTATAGAAATACAGTACCAGTATGTCTAGAATTTTTCATTGGTACATCTTGTTGGGTTGATTGTTGAGGCATATCTTGTATTTCATGGTAGAAGGTTGAGGGATTTTGGTTGAGATGTGTTGCTGAAGTTGTTGGTACAGTTTGAGGCTGCATAACAACGAGGCTTTGATGTCTAGTTGATGTGAGGGTTTATTAAACATAACTATGATTGTATGTACATGTATGGCACATGACTAGAGAGACATAGATGCACATGGTTAGATTTATATTCTTGTGATATTGGGTATGAGATCTATGTTATTAGATCTGATATGTTGAGGATATTATGAGTACATGTTGTTGGTATGTGTTGGTACATGTTGAGTACAGGTTATTGGTGCATATTGATTACAAGTTATTAGTACAGGTTGACTATAGGTTATTGGCACATGTTGGCTACAGGTTGTTGGTACACATTTACAATGGCATATTTCATAGTGACAATGTGACAGTGGTTTCATCAATTGTTTGGAACTTATATTTCAGGGTGGTTGGACAGGGAAAGGATAGGTGGTTTCATCCACCTTCCGGTTGTAGCCGAATAACATAGGGGGTTGTAGCCTCCTTCTAGTCGGAGCCAGATAATTTGGGAGTTGGAGCTTCCCTCAGGTTGTAGTCTGAAATATAGAGGATTGGAGCCTCCTTCCAGTTGTAGCTAGATAAAAAAGGAAGTTGGTGCTTCCAATGAATGTGATTCTTAAATATATATAAGAAAAAACATTATGTGGTTTTCTCCCGCATTGGGTTTCCATGTAAAAATATTGGTGTACTGTGTATGTGTATGACTGCTCATTGTTCATGGTTTATTTATTCTGCACTTGTTGAATGATATTGGTAAATTGATCATAAAGTTAACAACACTTATATATTCTGGTTAAAATGGATTAAAAATCTCTATTATTGATCCACCCCCCCTCTCAGTAATCCAACATATAATGTATAAATTTTATAATTGGGTGTTAGAGATTATTAAGGATACACGAGTTAGGTGATAAGGATTAAGGATTACAAGGATTGAGAGATAGGTTTTAAGGTTACAAATACTAGTTGTAAGGGATTATTAGGGATAAATTATATATTAGGGGTTATGGTTAAGGATTATAGGGGTTGGTGGTACAAATTATAAGGTTTAAGAGTGAGAGGTTATAGGGGTTGATATTATATGTGAGAGTTATGTGTTAATATTATGAATAATATGTTTTAGGGGTTATGTTGATATATTATAAGGGTTACAAGTGTTAAGGATTATAGGGTTCTAGGGTCAGGATTATATGCGAGAGTTAGATTTTAATGTTATGAATATTAGGTGTTAGGGGTTATGAGGAATAACTTATATATTAGGGGTTATGGTGAGGGATTATAAGGCTTACAATTGTTAAGGATTATAGGGTTTAGGAGTGAGAGGTTATAAGGGTTAGGGTAATATGTGTTATATATGTTATAGGAAATAATGGTTTTTGAGTTAACATTTGAAATGGTTTGGGGATATAAGTTTTAGGTATTATAAGGGTTTTAAGGATTTATATGTTATAATAAGTAACGGTTTATGAGTTAACATTTGAAATGGTTTGGGTTTATAGGTCTTAGGGGTCATAAGGTTTAATGTTTAAGGGTTGTGATTATATTGGTTAGGTATTAGGGTTTAAATATTTTAGGTTTGATGGTAATAAGCATTATAAGGATAAGGGGTTTTGATGGTTAAGGATTATAAGTGTCATGGTTTTTCTGCTATGTCATTGGGGTTATGATTTAAGGATTTGATGTAATGGCTTATAGGGTTCAATTTTTATGGGTTATAATGAATAAGGGTTAGGGTTTAGGGGTTATATTGGTGAGGTATTAGAGGTTAAAATGATAATTATTAATAATCAATGGTTAGGGATTATAATTTTTATATATTATATTATATGTCATGGAAATTAGAGGATAGGGGTGATAGGGGTTAATGTGGTTAGGTGTTAAGGGTTATTAGTTAATATTAGTTAAAGACGTTAAGAATTAAGTATTTTACTAGTTAGGGGATATAAATATTGGTGCTACAATAGTTAGGTGTTGTATCGGTTAGGGCTTATAATGGTTAGGGATTGTGTGTTATACTTGTAAATAGATAGGGATTGGAGGTTTTATGATTTAGAGTTTAATTATTGGTTTTTATTTTGCACTTATAAGGGTTAGGGGTTAAATGATACAAGTTAAAAAATATATTACATGTTATAAAGTTTAGGGTTAAATGTTAATAACTAGAGTTTATTAGTTTTAGGGTTTATATTATGAGATATAGTGGTTAGAAAATAGTTTGAAGTGGGGTCAAGGGTTATAGGGATTAGGGGTATTTAAATTTTATATGGATTATAGGGTTTCTAAGATAATTATTCTAAGGTTTATGAGTTAAGCATTATAGGTTATAATGATTAGGGATGATAGGTCATATAAGGTTTACATGTTATAAGTGTTTGGATTTAAGGGTTATAAGGGCTATAGAAATTACATGCTATAAGCTATATTAAGGATTTGGTGTTATGGGGGTTGATAATTGGTGTTCATATTATAGGGGTTAGGTGTTCAATTTGCAGTTATTAGGTTTTGTATTTATGATTATATCGGTTGGGGACTATATTAATCCTTATAAATGTTAAGAGTTATAATGTTTAATTTTAGGTGTTAAGTATATGAAGGTTAAGGTTGAAACATTTTATAGGTCAGGATTATATGGTTTAGGATAATATTAGGAGTTGTAGTGTTGGATATCATACAGGTCACTTATTAGGGTTTATAAAGGTTATATAGATTATGGATTATAGAAGTTATGCATTATAATGTTTATCAATTGTGGGTTATAAGGGTTAAGGATCATATAGGCTAGGGAATAAGGGTGATATGTTATAAAGTTGATGGTAATATGGGTGGTGGGGTTAGGCGTCATAAAGGTTTCTGATTATAAGTGTTTTGGGTTACTAATTAAAGACTATAACGGTTTCATTTTAAGGGTTAGTTATAATTCTTAGAGTGCTTATGTTTTAAAAGTTATAAGGGTTAGTGGTTGGTATAATGGGTGACATATGTTACATGGTTAACATATCATAGCTTATAGTTCAGGGTTCATAGGGTTTAGTGGTTATACAATGGGTCATGGGTGTTAATTATTAGATGTGATAATAGTTATAACTGTTAGGGATTATAAGGGTTATAAATTAGAATGGGTTATGGGGGTTAGATTGGGATTATAAGATATATATATTAGTATTACATGTAATAAGGGTTATAATATTATGGATTAGGGGTTATATGATTTAAGGGATAAGTACGAACTCATGATTGTGTTAGTGGTTAAATATTATATGTTATATAGTTTAGAGTTTATAGAGGTTATAATGGTTAGGGATTACTAACTTGTATTAGGAGATCAAGACATTAGGGGTTAACATTTCGATATTAGGGGTTGCATATTTATACTAGGTTATAAAGAGCTTGGGGCTTATGGATTCAAGGTGTTATGGGTTATAAGGGACATACTAGGGGTTATATGAGTTTTAGGTGAGATTAATTATAGGGGTTAGGGTTCATATGTTATGGATTCTATATGTTTTAAGGATTGCATGGGTTGTAGGGATTAGGGATTAAAAGTGTGATTAGAGTGTTAAGAATTATCCACAAAGTTTAGGTCAATTGATTGAACCATCTGCCTAAGGAACATTGTTGATGAGGAGGCCATAAGTAACATGTTCAATTCAATTTGAGTCATTTACAATTTCCAACCACTATTGTGGTTGGAAATTAAGATTCTTTCGATTCAAAAATTCTAAAGAAAAGGGGAAGATCCCATCAGGTCTTCTTCGGAAAAAAAATATCAGGTGTTAAGGGTTACAAGCGATATTTCTAAAGGCTTAATAGATACATGGTTTAGGGATTACATATTATAGGTCAAAGGTTATTTAAATTAAGATTTATAAAGGATATGGGTTATGAAAATTAGGGTTGTAATGGTTAAAAGTTATAGGTGTTAGGAATTCATAGTTATGGTTTAAAGGGATTAGTGGTTATATGATAAATTAAGGTGATAACTAGGATACTTAAGGTTATATGTGTAATTAGGTTATAAGGGTTTTAAGGTTTATAATGCTCAATGGCTAATATCTATACTAATTATGGGTTATATAGGTCAAGAGTTAGCATATATATGTGTAATAAGGTTTAGGGTTTATAGAGTTAGGGTAAATAAGAGATATAGATGGTAGGGGTTATGGAGGTTATAGTTAGCAATGTTGGGGATTATAATGATTTGGAGTGATAATGACATAAATTATCTAGGATAGAGGATATTGGAACTACAATGGTTAGGGTTATGGATATGAGTTATAAGGATTAGGGATTATATAAGTTATATGATAAAGTGTTATAGAGTTTTTCATTATATGGATTAGGGATTTAATTGAAGGGTTAATAGATATCAAGGTTATATCATAAATGGTTATAAGGTTTACAAGTTATACTGGGTTATAAGGATTAGTGGTGTAGGGGTTATGGGTGATAGTGATTTAGGGTTAGGGATCATTATACATAGTATATAGGTTTAAGGTTATTAGTGTTATGGGTTATATTACATGTTATATAGTTTAATGATTAGAGCTGATATGGTATAGGGTTATACGTGTTATGTTTTATAATAGTTAATGATTATAAAGGTTAATGGTTATTGGTGCTATAGTTTAGGGGTTATAAGGGTTGAGGATTATAATGTTTTAGGGCTATATTAGATGTTATAAATGTGAGAGTTTATAGGGGTTACATGTAACAGGTTGTAATAGTTAAGGGTAAGGGTGAGATGAGTTTAATATTAAGTCTTAGTGTTTAGGGGTTATAATAATTGAAGGTTATAAATTATAATGGCTAGAGGTTATATGGGACAGGGTTATAGAGGTTATAAGTGAATGGTTGCAGAGTTTAGGCATTATATATATTTGGGGATATATTGTGAATTGTATCTATTAGGAATTAAAGATAATTAGACTTAGTCTAAGTAACATGTTATCGGAATACAATTTTAAGGTTATATGGTGTAGGGGGTAAGGGGTTATAAAAGATGGTGTGTTAGTGGTTATAAAGGTTATAAGGGTTAGTGTTAGAGGTTACAAGTGTATGGGATTAAGGCTTTATACTAATAAGGGGTTATTTTGTTAAGGATGATATTATGGGTTACAAGGTTTATATATTATAAAAGTCAAGGGTTATAAGGGTTATTAGTTGTGAATTATAAGGGTTAGAAGCTAGGGATTATAAGAGTTAAGGGTTATAATGTTTCTAATATTCAAGGGTTAAGGGTTATAACTTCATAGGTGTTATAGGTGTCAACTTATAAGGATTAGAGTTGATAGGTTAAAGAAGTGAAGGGGTTATATGCATTATAATAGTTATAAGGTTTAGTGGTTATAAGGGTTAAGGATGTTTTTCAAGGGGTTATAAACCATGCTGATGCAACCCCTCCGCAACCCGTAGGCCAGAAGGTCCACGTACACATGATATTATTCTTTCTCTCGGCCTGAAGAACTCTAAAACGACTCTTCTATTTTCCTTTCGGAAAATCTGCACCCACAGTAAATCCTTGTGGGATTCTCCCTCTGCACTTCGGGAGATCGGATATCGCACTTTCACGAATCCTGTAGTCGAGTGTCTGGTCACTCAGACCCCCGAATCCCGAACCTCTGAAATTCTGATATCAACTCTGGCTTGTCGGCTTTCGCGAGTTTGCGAGTTGCGATAACATACAACTTGATGCAGGAGCATCGCCAACACATCAAGTGAGTCAGCGCAAAAGCAGAGGACAGCTGGACAAGCCAACACAAATTTTGAAAACACTTTGGAATTGTTGTGCAAATCTTAAATGAGCCATTAAGATGAGGCACACTTGTATATTGTAAATGGACCTTGAGTGGATAACTCTCGTCCTTAGTAGGTAGACGACATTTAAAATAGTTAATGTAAAGTAGATAGAATTTAATTCTAGACTAGACAATTGTAGAGCGCAAGAGGGAAACAGGATATAGACACCCTCATTGTGCATTGTAACATTATTCAGAAGCATTTGGAGCAAGAAGAAGCAGAGATCTATGTAAAAACACCCATGCACAGACATTTGAATTAATAGAAAGCTTTGATTCAAATTCATGGTTTGTGTTGTTCTCTGTGTATTGGTGCTGAATGATAGGATCATGAACATTTGCTTCCTGTTATACATTTTCTTTTATATGTTGTGTATGTGATTTCATGTATGAATTGAAGTCTGAGAGGGAGATGGAATGAGTTTCAATTGTTTCTCTATTTGAGCCAGAGAATTCCTACAAGGAGTGCAGTTGAAGTGTCCGCAAGGAGTGCATTGACAGAGGGTTCAGATAGAGATAGTTTTTGTTCTCATTCATCCAGAAGTGCAGTTGGGCACAGGAGCCGTGCAAGGAGTGCGCAGACCGGGTAAAAGTCTCAGGGTTGCGAACCTGAGTGAAGCATTTGACAGACTATTGCTGTAGGTGTGCGTAGTGTCAAGTGACTTCAACACTTCGACGTTTTTGAAGGTTTGCTGCAAGGAGTGTGTGCAAGAGTTTTCTTGAAGGACTTGAGGTCATGGGGAAAAGCTTAGGAGGGATAGGACCTTCAAAGTTGTTGAAGGACAGTGTAGAAAAGTTGTGCCTTGAAGGTTGGCAAGAAGCGTCGCAAGTTTGCACGTAGGTGGATAAGTTCTGTGGAAGAACACTTAGTCATTTCATGGATTGCATAAGAAAGAACGGACGATCGATATATTCCAGGGAAAATCAACGAATCACCGTCAGTCGTTGGATCTCACGGAGGTGCAAGGGGATACTGCAGATATTCCCATAGTGTTTAAAGCTTAGAAGGGGCAGAGCCGTTGATCCAAGCCAACCAGGGGCATTGGATTATTCGCGAAATCGCCTATTGGGATTTCATAAGAAAGGAATCGAAGATTTGGTAACGGGAGTTGCGAAATCACGATACGCAATATCCCGATGGCTACAAGTACAATGTGGGGCCTTAGGAGTTGGTTGTGGATAGGTAGCACACTGTATCGGGGTTCGGGAAAAGTAAAGTCCCGAAACATTGGACATCAGGATTCGCGATCTTGTGAAGTCCGAAATCCCAACGAGGTGACGGGACCGTTGAAAAGTCAAAGTCGTGAGCTCATCGGAGTTTCGGCATATCAGGACTCGGGATTCAGAGAACTGAGTTGCTCGACACCACGAGTGCCGAGATCCCGATAGAGAAACTCCCGACAAAGGAACAGAAGGGTCAACGTTGACTCATATCGGGTCTTGGAGATTCGAGAGTCCTACGCTCGATCACTGACCTCGCAAGGTTGTGAAGTCCGATTCCCTGATAAGTAGAGAGAGGGGGAGTCATGCAAAGAGATCTGTGGATGCAGATTTACCGATAGGGAAATAGAAGGACCGGTTAGTGTTCTTCGGGCCAACAAAAGGGAAGATCCTGTGAGCAGGCGTGCCTACGGGTGCGACAATGCATCAGTTTGGTATCAGAGCTTCAGATTCTTGTTTGTATATTTCAAGAAAGGAAGGCATAAGAGGTAAGGAGTACTCTGATACACAACGTCAAGTGGTATCAGAGCTAAGACAGATTGTTCTTTGCTTTCTGTAGCAGAGAAGAGGAGAATTCGCCATGCCGCTAAGGAGAGATAGGCAGTCACCTGATCCAAAGGATAGGGAAGTGCAGAGAAGAAGAGGTAGGCAGATAACTGATCCAGCCATAGAGAGACAGATGAGAGACCTCCGAGGAGACTCGAGGACATGGAGACAACGCAAAGACGCACAGCTAGTGCAGGGGATCTGAGTGATTCCGATAGTGAAATAGAGGCTTAACGAGAAGAGGAAGTTACAGTCGGAGATGCATCAAACGAGCATTTGATCAAAGCTATTGCCAGGATGGGTGCAAGAGTGAAGATGGACATTCCAATCTACGAGGGAAACTTGGATGCAGAGGAGCTACTAGATTAGATTAGAGCTCTGGATACTTACTTCGACTACGAAGATGTCGAAGAGGACAAGAAAGTCAAGCATGCTGTTACACGCTTAAAAGGACATGCAACATTGTGGTGGGATTAACTACAAGCTGACAGGCACTGCAAGGGCAAGCATAAGATCAAGAGCTGGGACAGGATGATCGCGAAGATGAAGGCGAAATTCATCCCCAGGGATTATCAAATTACTCTGTTCAGGAGAATGCAGAACTTGAGACAGAAGCTGATGACAGTGAAAGAATACACTGAGGAATTCTATCGATTGAACATCAGGGTAGGTCATCGGGAAAGCGATGATGAAAAAGTTGTCAGATACATGAATGGCCTGAGATATGATATCCAGGATGAGATGAGCATGGTAACCATCCGAACGGTGGAATATGCTTATCAGATGGCTCTGAAAGCTGAAGAGAAGCTGAGCCAAAAATAGAGTCAGAGGGGCCGAGGCAGAAGTCAGCCCAAAGGCAAAGCAGTTTCCCAGGACAAATACCAGAAGCCCAAGGAGGAATGGAAGAAACCTCAGACTTGTGCAGAGAGAGGTGGAACCTCACATCGGGGGCCATATGTTGAACAGAGAGGGCAACATAATGAACAGAGAGGAGATTATGCTGACAACAACACTTTTCCTCGTACTAGAGGCAGAGGAAGAGAAAGAGGTGGAGTAATCACATGCTTCACATGTGGAAAAAATGGGCACAAGTATTATGAGTGTCCAGAGAAAAAGAAGGACATTGGAGAAGCTCACATCACCGAAGCACAGAGGTGGGATGTTGAGGCCGAAGACGCTGAAGGCAGAAGATCGCTCATGATGCGAAAAGTCCTTTTGACACCCAAGAAGGAGGTGGAAAGTTCAGTCCAAAGGACCAGACTCTTTAGGACTTCTTGCAAGACCAAGGACAGGGTCTGCAAGGTCATTGTAGATAGTGGTAGCATGGATAATCTCGTATCTACAGAGATGGTAGAGAAGCTGGAGCTGGAGACGACTGATCATCCAATCCCATACAGAGTTTCGTGGCTATAGAAAGGACACCAGGTAACTGTTACTAAACAATGCTTGGTTGAATTCAAGATAGGTGGATATAATGATAAGATCTTATGTGATGTTATTCCCATGGATGTTTGTCATCTATTGCTGGGTA
>ML782124.1:152958-165314 GCA_009831015.1 Picea engelmannii | reverse complement strand
TTTGTGTTGTTCTCTGTGTATTGGTGCTGAATGATAGGCTCATGAACGTTTGCTTCCTGTTATACATTTTCTTTTATATGTTGTGTATGTGATTTCATGTATGAATTGAAGTCTGAGAGGGAGATGGAATGAGTTTCAATTGTCTCTCTATTTGAGCCAGAGAATTCCTGCAAGGAGTGCAGTTGAAGTGTCCGTAAGGAGTGTGTTGACAGAGGGTTCAGATAGAGATAGTTTTTGTTCTCCTTCATCCAGAAGTGCAGTTGGGCACAAAATTTGTGCAAGGAGTGCACAGGCCGGGTAAAAGTCTCAGGGTTGCGAACCTGAGTGAAGCATTTGATAGACTGTTGTTGTAGGTGTGTGCAGAGTCAAGTGACTTCAACACTTCGACGTTTTTGAAGGTTTTCCGCAAGGAGTGCGTGCAAGAGTTTTCTTGAAGGACTTGAGGTCATGGGGAAAAGATCAGGAGGGATAGGACCTTCGAATTTGTTGAAGGACAGCGTAGAAAAGTTGTGCCTTGAAGGTTGGCAAGAAGCATCGCAAGTTTGCACGTAGGTGGATAAGTTCTGTGGAAGAACACTTAGTCATTTCGTGGATTGCATAAGGAAGAACGGACGGTCGATATCTTCCAGGGAAAATCAGCGAATCACCGTGAGTTGTTGGATCTCGCAGGGGTGCAGGGGGATACTGTAGATATTCCCATAGTGTTTAAAGCTCAGAAGGGGCAGAGCCGTTGATCCAAGCCAGCCAGGGGCGTTGGATTATTCGCGAAATCGCCTATAGGGATTTCGTAAGAAAGGAATCAAAGATTTGGTAATGGGAGTCGCGAAATCGCGATACGTGATATCTCGATGGCTACAAGTACAGTGTGGGGCCACAGGAGTTGGTGGTGGACAAGTAGCACACTGTATCGAGGTTTGGGAAAAGTAAAGTCCTAAAACATTGGACATCAGGATTCGCAATCCCGCGAAGTTCGAAATCCCGATGAGGTGACGGGACCGTTGAAAATTCAAAGCCGCGAGCTCATCGGATATTCAACATATCGGGACTCGGGAGTTGGAGAACCGAGTCGCTCAACACCGCAAGTGCCGAGATCCCGATAGAGAAAGTCCCGAAAAAGGAACGGAAGGGTCAGCGTTGACTCATATTAGGTCTCGGAGATTCGAGAGTCCTACGCTCGATCACTGACCTCGCAAGGTTGTGAATTATGATTCCCCGATAAGTAAAGAGAGGGGGAGTCGCACAAAGAGATATGTGGGTGCAAATTTCCCGATAGGGAAATAGAAGGACCGGTTAGTGTTCCTCGGGTCGAGGAAAGAGAAGATCCTGTGAGCAGGCATGCCTGCAGGTGCGACACTGTGTCAAAACTCTACTCCACGAACCCAAAAATCTCGATATTCTGTTCCCCGAAATTCTGAGATGTCAGACTCCGACACGTTTCTTGGCGTGGACCCACAACTAGGCTTCTCGCTGTTTCAGAACTTTTCACTTCGCGAGTCCTGATGCAATGCTGTCGGGACTTCGACTCACAAAACTCCAAAGTGGTCAACACAGTTGACTTCTACGTCGATAATATGTCACCTGTCCACCTGGCTGACTCCTATGGTCCCACAAAATCCTATCGATCCTTCAAGACTTCGCACTTTGTGATTTCGTGAACTTTTATACCAAGTCTCGACCCTTCAACTCCCAAAATATCGATAAGCGATTTCACGAGTGATCCAACGGCCCTTGGCTGACTTGGATCGTCGGATCTGCTTCTCTCCTGAGCTTAAACCTTTGGGAATACTCGTCGTAACTCCCCTGCTCATCCGTGAGATCTGACGGCTCACAGGACTTGGAAAATTCTCCACAGAGAATTCCGATCGTCCAAAACTTCCTTCACGATTTCTGCGAAATGAGCTAAGTACTCCTCCATGAACTTGTCCACCCGCGGCATGAACTTATGACTCCTTCTCAATACTTCCAGGCATAAACTTTCTGTACTGCCCTTCAGCAGTTTCAAGGCTTTATCCTTCCTGATCTTTCTTACAACTCCGAGTCTTAAAGAAGACTCTTGCGCACACTCCTTGTGGCAACCTTCAAACACTTCAAGTGTTGAACGCCTTCGACCTTGCGCACACCCTACAACAACAGTCTTTCAGTAACCTCTCAGGTCTTCAAACCCTGAATTCAAGTTTGGTCTGTGCACACCTTGCACGACTCCTATGCCTAACTACACTTCTGTGAGAATGAGAAAAACAACTTATTCTATCTGAGCCTTCTAGAGACAAATCTCTGAACCCTTTGTCAACGCACTCCTTGCGGACAAATTCGACTGCACTCCTTGTAGGAATCCTTGCTCAAATAGAGAAACAATTGAAACTCGTTTCTACTTCCTCTCAGACTTCAAACTCAAAACATGAAATCACATACACAACATATAAAACAAATTTGTAACAGGAAGTAAACATCTATGAGCATAACATTCAACATCAATACACAGAGAACAAACACAATACCATGAATTTGAATCAAAGCTATTTCTATTAATTCAAATCTCCGTACATGGGTGGTTTTTTCACAATCCTCTGCTCTCTTCTTTGTATGCTCTATTCTCTCTATTTTTTCATTCATTTAATCTTCTCTAATGTTACAATGATACAAGTGAGGGTGTCTATATTCGTTTTCCCTCCAGCTCTAAAACTGTCAAATCTAAACATTAAAATCTATCTACTTGCATTAACTATCATAAATGCCTCTATCTACTTCAGATGAGAGCGGGACGCTCAAGGTCTGATTACAATCAAGTGCGCTCCTTCTTAATTATTACATTTATGTTTGGCGCATCCATCTTCAAATTTTTTTGAATAATTCGTCATGTGCCCAAAATGCGTTGGTGCTTGTCCCACGCTGGCTTGACGTTGGCGATGCTCCTGCATCACATGCTCATTAGGGTTTAGAAATCTTTGTGATTATAAGAGTTAAAAGTTATAAGGGTTTTAATCTAGGAATTACAATGGTTAGGGGTTATAAATATTATTGTCTATGGATTAGAGGTTAGGTTCTCTTAAGGGATATAATGGTTAGGGATTCAAGGTTGTGGGTTATCAAGATTATATTAAGGATTGGTGATTACATTAATTATATTAGGTATTATATGTGAGGGGAATTATATGGTTTTGTAGTTATGGGTCATAAGGGAAAATGATTATAGGGGTTGTAAAAATCACTTGTTGGGAATTACATGTGTTATAAGGATTATAGTTTATATGCATTAGTGGTTATAATGCTTAAGGATTAAAACAAATATAGGTATGAGGATTTGTGTAGTGGTAATGGTTATTAATATCAATGGTTAAGGCTTAGATGATATAGGCATTAATGTTTAACGATTGGGCATTGTATGAATTTTGTATTAAAGGAGTTAGGTGTTATAAGGGTGAGCAACTTGGGGATATAAGTGTTATGAGTTAAGGGTCACATATTAGGGATTATACACGTTAGGTGTTATAGGTTGTATGACTTAGGTGTTAGGTGTTATGGTTTATAAGGGTTAGAAATTAATGTTTAGTGGGTTAGATATCAAAGGTTATAAGGTTCAAGGTTCATAGGTTTATATGGCCCCTAATGCTAATTGAGGTGGTAAATAGAGTAATATGTGTTAGTGGATGTATAATTTAATGATTATGGATCTATATGTGTTATAAGGATTAAATGTTATAGGTATTAGGGGTCATAGGGATTAGTATATGTGTTATGAAAAATAGGTGCAAATGATTAAATGGTATAAATTATTAGTATTATTGGTTAAGAGTTTGGGGTTTTAGGATTTAGAGGTTAAAGGTTAGGGGTTATAAAAATAAAGGGTTGCATGGGTTAGGAATTATAAGGGTTAGGATTTTGTGGATATATGTGTTTCGGGTTAAGGTTCACGTATTAGAAGTTATATAGGTTGATTTTTAGGGGTTATATAATTTATTAAGTGATAGTTATTACAAATTATAAGGGTTACAAATTAAATTTTATTGGGGTTATGTGTTATGGGTTAAAATTTTAGAGGTTATAAGGTTTATAGTGATTATGAGATATAGATATAATTGAATTGATAGTGATTATAAGGGTAATTGAGGTGAAATATGGGGTAATTAAGGTTATAGGGGTTAGCGCTTAAAGGTTATTAAGGTCATTAATTAGAGTTTATAAGGATTATAGGTTATATAAGTTAAGGGATGGAGATTAGGGTTTGTAAGGGTTAGGGGTTATGGAGGTTAAGGGTTCCCATGGTTATGGGATACTATTCATAGGGGTTCTTAGGGTTCAGGGTAATATGGATGATATGGATTTTATAGTGGTTAGGGGTTATAAATGGTATGGAAGTTAAAATTTATAAAAATATCTAGTGGTTATATGAGTCATATGAGTTAAAAGGGTTAGGGGTGATGATCGTTATAATAATTATGTGTTATGGTGTTAGGGGTGATACTGATGGAGACTTAAGTTTTAGGGGATATAACTTAGATTAGAGGTTATGTAGGGTTAGGGGTGATAATTTTTATAGGAAAAGTTGTTATAATCGTTAAAAATATTAACATTAAATAATATATGTGCTAGTGTTATGGTTTATAAGGGTCATGTGATATGTGACTTAAGGTTTGTAATAAGGGTTTTAAGGGTGAGGAGTGATATAGTTTATATGTAAGTGTGCATCAAGATTATGTGTTAGGATTATATATCTTATGGTTAGTAGTTTTAAGGTTTGGGATTCAAGCCTTATAAGGGTAAATGGTTAGAAAGGTTATAGGGATTTATGATTACAACTTTAGAAGGGTTAGGAGTTATATTGATTATAGATGTTAAAGGGTAATGATTATAGGGGTATATGGATCAAGGTTATAATTGTATAAGGATGAGGGGTTACAACGGTTATAGTTATAGGGTCAAGGATGTCAAGGATGATAATCATTAAAAAGGTAAGGGGTTATATGGGTTAGATGTTACATTATAGATAATAACGGTCATGAGTTAGAGGTGATGAGGGTTATATAGATTATTAATCATGGGATATTGACATAGAATGTAATAGGGATAAGGAGTTGTAGGGATTAAAGTTATGGGTTATAAGTATTGGGGTTTTAGGGTTATAAGGGTTAGTGGATGTATAGATTTAGGTTATATGGGTTATGGTAATATGGATTAGAGGATTTAAGGGTTATAACACTTACCGATTAGGGTTAAAAGTTTAAGGGGTTAAGGGTTATACAATTTTGTATTTATATTGTAGGTTATAAGGCTGGTTGGTTATGGGTTATAATGGTTAAGAATTAAAGGTTATAGTGGTTATAAGGTTAGGTGTTATAGGTTCATTACTGTTAGAGTTTAGGAGTTTCAACTTCTTGAGATTAAGGGAGATAGGTTATAGGATGAAATGGTTTATATACATTAAAGATATTGTGAATCATGGTTATTGGTCATGGTTGCTAAGGATTACTATAAGTTATGGAGATTGTTGATTAGACGTTATGTGGATTCGGGATATAAATATGTATTTATTTGTGGGTTGGAAGTTATAGAGATTGGGAGTTATGTGTTATAAGAGTTAGGATATAAGGGTTATTAGGTTAGAGATGACGTGTTATATGAGTTTTTGGTTGAATATTAAGGGTTATATAGATTAGGGGTTCTAGCATTTACAAGGTTTTAGGGTTATATTATGACGACGTAATGGGTAAGCATTATGAATTAGGGGTTACAAGGATTATTTAAGTTAGATATTATATTAAATATTAGGGGTGAGCAAAGGTGTATGGGGGTAGTAGTTGATAGGTTATATATGTTATAGAACTTAGGGGTTTGTGATTATATATGTTATAAGGATTAAGGATCATGTGAGTTAATTTTATAGGGTTTAAGAATTATATTGGTTGAGATTTATAGGTGTTAGGGGTTATTGGCATTAGGGGTTAGGTGTAAGAGGTTATTAGTGTTATCTTTTAAAATTCATGAGTTACACTATTAAGGTTTATAAGCTAGTAGTTAGGTGTTGTATGGATTTGGGTTTGTAATGGTTAGGTGTTATAATAAGCTAGTAGTTAGAGGTTATATGGATTAGGGTTTGTAATGGTTAGGTGTTATAAGGTTTAGGTGTTAGGAAATAATATATTAGGGATTAATTATGAGGGGTTTTAGGTGTTATGGGTTATAATATTATTGAATAAGGGATTATACAAGTTAAGGGTCATATGTCAAATGGGTGAAGGTTATATATGTATTAGGTGTTAGGGGTTATAAGTGTTAGTGAAGGGTTAAAGTTAGAAGTTGTAGAGATTAGAGATTATATGGTTTATATTGGGATACATGGGTTATGGGTGATGGTGGTTATAAGAGTTAGCAATTATAAGTTTAAATGGGTTAGGGGAAATATAGGTTAGAGATTATAGTTGTTAAGAGTCGTATGTGTTTAGTGTTATAGGTTTTAGGAGTTATAATAGGGTTTAAGGGTTAGAGTTTATAGGGGTTATGTGTTATATATTTTAAATATTATGTGTCAAAGGTTATAAGCTTTAAGATTTAAGGTTAAGGAGTGATAATGTTTATAATTTATACATGTTAGGGGTTAAAAGTGTTTATAGGGGTTGTATTAGATGTTATAAGTATTAAGGTTTGATAAGGGTTATAAGTGTTATGGGTTATATTAGAGGTTATAAGTGCATGGGGTTCATAGGTGATCTGAAAATGAAAAGGCTTGAATCTCTTTAAAATTGCAAGTGAAATGGTATGTGCTTGGGTAATAGGATCAAGTTACAAACATATAAATATTAATGAGTTTTTTACTTAATCATGAGAAGCATAAAAAGTCATAAACAACCATAAAAATACACACATTAACATAGAAAAATGATAAAGGAGTTCAACCCTCTCTTAGGCTACATCTCCTGGTCTAGCTTCCAATGAATCATTTTCATTAATTATCAAAGTGTCAAAATAAATGCTTTACAATGATCAAAATGAGAAATGGATGGCTTCAATGGCTCTAGAATGTCCAAAAACCCCTAGTTGGGCTCTTCCTACACCTGGTTTGGCCAAAAACTGAGTTGGAATCACTCCCTGGAAGTTTCTCCCAATTCTTTGCTATCTCTGCTTGCCAAAACACACCTAGACTGACTAAACCTGGCTCATGGGTGTTTTTCGTGCCAAAAAAATAGCACACGCACCATCCCATTAATTCTGAAAAAATGTCGCACTGTTAGTACGCTGGCCCCTTTCCCAACAGAGGTCTTGGGTGTATGTCCCCCATATGCCCATGTCCTGGGCACTTAACCCAGAACCCCGTCGCTAACCGTTGCAAAAATCCCACACATGTGGTGGTGGCATGTGGTAATGACATGTGGTTGGGGCACGTGTCGGATGACCGTTGGATCGGTTGTGTTTTAAACCCCACACACAAAGCTTGTGGTCATGTCTTATGGTAGCGGGTAAGGCCAAGGTTGGAGCTTAGCCCCGACCCTTTTGGTACCCAAATGATCCTTTGTGCAAATTCAAATACAAACTTTAAGCAATAGGGGTAAGAACTACCGTGTGGGCGGGCTGGTAGCCCGACCCTTGCCAAGTCTTCCACTTGTCCCCGGAGGTCTCAGGTTCGACCCCTTGCAAATACAACCAAAAATTTTATGCCTTGGAGGAGGTGACACATGGTAGGCCATGTTTGGGCCATGTGGCACCATTCAACTGGTCCACATACTCTGTCATGTCACCATCTAGAAACTCAACATCTAACACATGTCATGTACGGTACCTTGCCACATCATTACCTGCCACATGTCAGTACAACCTCCTGCCACATGTTAGTACGATCAGCTACCATGTCAGTACTCAGTAGTAGGAACCTACCACATCAACAGTATGACCATGCCACATCAGTAGTACATACATGCAACGTCAACATTGTATGGATTGTACAATCAACAAAAAATTGCCTGTTTGGAAAAGCGAGCATAACGCGATATCTCACTAATGCAACATCCATTTAAACCTGTTCAAGTTGCATTGGGATCGTGAGGATGAGGCCTATGCATGAGTTTGTTTTGAAGAAATTCCGAGCACTTTTATTTTTGAGCATATTTTGATCCCTTGGATCACTCCTCCCCATTGAGAAGCTTTTGGACATCCAAAAGACTACTTTCAGTCAATCTAAAGATGAGGGTAAAATTACCTACCCTTTCCAACCTCAATCCACTTGGCCTTGCTTGGATTTGTGCCTTTAAGACCAACTCGAATGTATTCCACATTCCTTCATTTTTAAGTTCTCATCCTCCTGTTAAGGATTGTGTCTTCATGTAGTTCTGAAAGATATTCTGGCAAGAAATAATATATGGAAGGAATTTGAACATGCTCTCCTTGATCATCAATCAAAGGAGGCTCATACAATCTCAAATTATCAACATTGACAACTGCTTACATTTGCATATAAGGAGGCAAATCCAAACAGAAGGCATTGTTACCAATCTTTTCAAGAATCTTGAAAGGTCCATATCTAATTGGTTTCAGTTTTTTACCTTCTCCTTTAAGCCTCTCTTTGCTAATGTAAAGCCAAAATTCATCCCCAACTTGGAAACTGTGATCAACACAATGCTTGTCATGTCTTTTCTTGTACTTGGCTTGGCTCTTTTCCAACTATTCTTGTACCATTTGATGCACCAACTGAATTTGTTCAATGAACTTCTTTTTACTATAAATGTCATATTGACCATCAATAACAATGTCTTTCCCAAAGATACAATCTAAAGGATATTTTGGCAAATATCCAAAACATGCCTCAAATGGAGATGTTTGAGTTGAAGAGTGCTTAGCCCGGTTGTAAGCATGATGAATGTAGTGTAGGTGCTCATACCAAAGATTAGGATGCTTGTTGCAATAACCACGAAGAAGATGCACTACTGTTCTATTAACCACTTCTGTTTGACCATCAATTTGTGGATGAAAAGTTGTGCTCTTTTTCAACTTGGTGTCAATGAGTGACCATAAACTTGACCAAAAGTTCCTAATAAATCGAGAATATCGATAAAAAATAATGGATTTAGGAAACCCAAAATGTACCCAAACATGCTAAAAGAACATTTGTGCCATTTTCTCAGTTGTAACCTGCTTCTTACAAGGCATCAAAATACACATTTTGCTGAAATGGTCAACCACAACATAAAGATAGTCATGATTTTTTTTAGACATAGGTATACCTCCTACAAAGTCCATGGAAATGCTTTCCCAATGACGAGAAGGAATCGGAAGTGGAGTATACAAACCCAAATTTCTATTGCTAGGCTTTCTTGTAGCACATAAAGAACACCCTCTTACATATCTTGAAATACTTTCATTCATTTTAAGCCAATATCAATACCTTTGAAAATTATCCACTGTCTTTCCTACACCAAAGTGGCCAACAATAAGAGAAGAATGAGCTTCCCTTATGATGTTGAGTCTTTCACCCTATGAAATACATAGCTTGACAAGATGATACAAAATCTTATCATGCACATGGTAATCCAATTCCTCAACTTGGTTAGAATGACACAAAGTTGCATAAACCTCTTTAAAATCAACATCTAAAGCATATTGTTCAACATAACTCTCATGCATGATAGAATTATGCTTAAGAATAACTGAAGCACTAACAATAGGCCTAGAAAGCATATCACCAACTTTGTTATAAATGCCTTTTTTATACCTTTTAACCAAGTGGAATTGTTGTAGAAAACCCATCCATGTGAAGTTCTTTGCTTGTTGTAGTTTTGTTTGTGATTGTAAGTATTTCAATGGTTGATGATCAATGTGAATGATAGTTTCTTTTCCCAACAAATAATGTTTCCATTTTTTCACACTTTGCACCAATGCATACAACTCCTTATAATAAGTAGTATAGTTAATCAAAACACCATTAAAAATTTCAGAATGAAAACAAATGGGCTTACCATGTTGCAACAAGACTGCTCCCATTGAATAATTGCTTGTGTTATCACTGAAATTTAGTCCGCACATGACGACAAGAACTCCGCATCGTCAACACAGGAAACATGTCATTCATGGCATCACATTAATTTTATAGCATTCAAAAAGGTCAGAAACTATACAAAATGACCAAAAAATTGAAGGGCGCTTTACAGAATCTGGGTGCGCGCGCATATGTGCGTAACAACAACGTACAAAGCGCGCATGCGCGCACGATGTGCGGCTGTTGGGAGAAAAACCCGTGCACCTGCTAAACGACGCATTTATTGAAATTGGTCGGCCTCCCAACCACTAATGGATCAGCTCCCAAATCGATTTGACACCAAATCCGAGCTCAATCCTCATGGTGGGCTGGTCAAAGACCTAATTGAGCCCTAAAGAGCCCTTCTTCGCACTCCAAAGAGGTTACATAATAACCCAATGATATGCTATAAAAAGCCATGAATCACCATCATTTTCTCAAGGAATTCTATGTATTGTTATGCTGCTAAGATTGCTAAGGACTCATTCTTTGGCAATAAACATAATAAGCTGCATTTCATAGAGCTATTCACCCCTCTCTTGAGTGGATAAGCTTGGAGTTCTTTCACCCATATTTTCATCTTTTCATTGTAAGGAGAACAAGTTTGTGAGGGCCTCAAGAGCCTTCCATTGGAGGAAGAAGGGACCCAAGTCCCCTTTCTTCATTGTGCCTTTGGATTTCATCAATTGATCAGCTTATACATTGGTGATATTGGTCCATTTGTATTTATTTTTCATTTCTTCATATGCTCATAGTTTTAGTTTGTTTTAATTTAATTCTTGTTTATAACTTTGTTGTTCTCTTTCTAACCCTTTTGCTTTACAACTGTCATGCCTAGCAGAGCCCAACTGGGCATGTAAGCACTCTTTATTTTCTCACCAAGTGACGAATTGGGTGCAAACAGATTGGTGACCATACTAGGGAGTTGGTATCAATTCCTCCCTCATTTGGGTTCATTTTGCTTTCCTTTTGATTTCATTAACTTGCAGGTTCACAAACCGGCCTCAGCCGACCTGCTAGCCAGTCAATTCACAAGAAATTGGAGAGAAATCCATCCGGATTTTTCTTCTCGGTCGTTTTCCACAGGTGCGCGGTTGTTTCACCCCACAGGCACACATCGTGCGCGCATGCGCATGAGCCACAGTTTCTTTCTGCGCGCATGCGCTTTTTCTTTTAATTCTTTCAGCGCACAGGCACCATACGCGCCTCTGTCCACACTGGAGGCCACGCATCTTCACTAAAATTTGCATTGTAAGGTCTTGGATGTGGGGAAAATCATTTTCCTTCTTAAGAATGATGATATGCATGCTCTAAATACTGCACCACTTAGACCCCTCAACTTATAAAGGGGATAATCAAACAAACATAGGCACTTAGGTGGATAAAAAATCATTTTCCCTTATTTGCTTTTTGCCACATGGATGGCTTGATTTGGTTTATAAATCTAAGTTGAAACATCAATCTTAATCACATCTAAACTCACATTTTGGGACTAGAAGTTGCAAGTAACAATCTTGAGTATGCTCTTCTCTTGCGTTATCAAGCGATCGGGAGAACCAGAAAAGGATTGAGAAATCAATCTCATCTCCCTTAAACAAAAATTTCAAAAACTTTTAGGAGAGGACAAAGACCCTTTTTAGGGACCCCTCTTAGTTTCATTTTTCAAACATATCTTAAATTTGTAACGGGTCCAATACATGCCCACATGTCACAAAATTAGGAGAGTGCTTGGAATTTTTGCTTTCTTAGATAAAAAAACTAGGAGAGTTTAAAAGTTTGT
The DNA here is from genome assembly GCA_009831015.1 of Picea engelmannii. Taxonomy (NCBI): domain Eukaryota; kingdom Viridiplantae; phylum Streptophyta; class Pinopsida; order Pinales; family Pinaceae; genus Picea; species Picea engelmannii. The sequence goes on along the minus strand of ML782124.1, from coordinate 153,534 downwards.
AATGGGCCCACACATGCCCACATGTTCAATCTAGGATAGTTTCATGCTTTTCTAGATTAACTCACACATAGGGAGTTAAAGGATAGTAACGGATCACATGTCCACATGCTAGATTCCTAGGGCTTTTAAAATTCCGCAAGGTTGTACCAATGACATCTAGCTAATTAGGTAATCACAACTCTTGTAAAGGACCAAGCGATGTCCACATGTTGCAAGGTGACATCTAAATAACTAAAATTTGGTACACTTTCACTCACACACAAAAGTCACTTTTACACTCACATAGACTTTTCTCGAAACGTGGAGGTTTAAGTAGGTTTCCTCCAAAGGGATTCTGAACCACCCCATCTTTTCTTGATAGGGCTATCCACTCCCACTTTTAATCAAACGAGGTTGGTTTTCACCCCCAGCCTCACAAAACAACTTCATCTAGAATATTTCTAACAACTCACTAAGTTGTCCTCCACAGGAGGTGCCAAAATAAAATTTTAGTCTAGGTAGGATTTCGGGGGTAGGCATCCAAATAACCCCCCGTTATCTGGTTCTCACATTTTCAAACATAGAAGTTGACAAATA
>ML782124.1:128191-152495 GCA_009831015.1 Picea engelmannii | reverse complement strand
CTCATTATAACCAATTGTTTCATCCTTCACTAGTTTCTCTTCCAGTGACTTCAGACCCCACTGTTGAGTACTATTGGAAGGTCCAGTGCTATTTGAGAGGAAGGACGTTACGTCTTCTAGGACATGAGTATTTTCTTTCTTTTTTCCCCCACGCGGACAAAAACCCCTTACCCATTTATATGCTTCTTTCTCATTTATGTATGATGCACACATGATTACAACTTGACTTTGATATATATATTGTGTAAAACAGTCACATCAAAGCACTCTTGTTTCTATATTTCTCTCACCACTTGTTGCACACATCTCACACAACTAGTCTGACATCATAGGGGAACCGCAAAACCCCCATCGTTCACGACGTTTTCTCAACCTTCCTCCTATCTTAGGAGGAGTATCTGGTCGTACCTGCTCAATGGTACCTCCTTCACACACTCCTGTGAGTGCTACCATCTTAGGATCAGCTTTGCTTGGTTCTACATTACTTGGGTCTTCTTCCCAAAGTCCCCCATTCACTCACTCTCCCTTACACGGGAGCGGAGGACCCACTTCCTCTCAAGGAGGGAGCACCAACTCACCTAGTCCCCATCAAGGGTTAGGTTCAAAACACACCATGGCTGGAGCTAACCCTCCACCCCCACTACAGATTCCATACTTGGCCTCTCTTAACATACCAGATCTCACCAAACTCACAAATGATCCTATATTGCATGACGCCACATGGCCTGCAATGCCAACCAAACTTCCTTCAGACATACCAAAGTTTGAAGGAAAGGAAGGGGATGACCTCGCCAACCATGTTATGACCTTTCATCTATGGTGTTCCTCCAATAGCATCATGGACGATTCCGTTAGATTGCGATTATTTCAACGCACACTTACTGGCCCATCAGCCAAATGGTATGTCGAAGAAAAATCAGGGTCCCACACAACCTTTGAGTCATTGGCCAAAGCGTTCTTGACCTTCTTTCAATTACCCATCCGCCATGACAATGGTCTCGAACTACTGTCCAACTTCAAGCAGACCTCAGCCACCCACATAGCTGACCACATTCATGAGTGGCGTAGGCGACGTAGTTTGTGCAAAGCAGAAACCACAAAGCAACAGTGCCTTGACTGGTTTCTTTGATCACTTGTCACTCTCCTTGGTAAGGATGTAGCTTCCACCTTCCCACAATCTGAAGAGGAAGCTATTAGTAAAGCCCAATAATACGACCTCATTTACGCACATTCAGGATACTTATACACAGTACTTCCTGATCTCCCCAAACCTGTGCCATTTGGTCAAGACAAACCTGGGATGTCTCACTCAACAGACGGACTAATTGGTGCCACCACACACCATAGTCCACAACCCCAACCACCACCGATGTATGGGACACCTCAATACCCATTGGCATATGGGGGCACTTCTTATTACCCCCCACCACCTTACCAACAGCCATACCCTGTTGCTACACCTCCACCCATTAGTGGACCGCCACTGGCACCTCCCATACATCCACCTATTCCAACCACCAGTGGTCCTCCTTCCACATCACCTTATAGTACTATTGAAAGCGCCACGCCTTCCTATGTACCTTATGGAACCGCACCACCACAACATCCTTACTTTCTCTTTCCGAGTCCTCCACAACCCATGGCTCCCCCACATCCTCATGCGGGGGTAAACTTTGTTCAACCCTCTGCTGCTCAACAATATCAACATTTTGAGCAAATGAACACAACCAATCCACCACATCCATCAAACAACACCAAGAGGAAAGGAAAGAATAGGAATAACAATAATAACCCTAATCAAGGCGGGAATCAACCCCCACAGCATCAAAACACTGGGGGCAACCAGAACCAAGGGAACCAAAACCCCCACGGGGACAATAAAAACAAACGCCCAGGGTGAAATAATATTAAAACCATCCACCCTTGTGCTCTGTGCAGCGTGTATGGTCATTACACTCATCATTGTCCCCAGATCGCTGATTTCAAGAGGTTGAAAGACAACGGGAGCATTCCCCCTTCTCCTGCGCAACCTGCCCCTTAGCAGGCACAACAACAATACGCGCAACAACCCCCTCCTGCTGTGCTGTAAAATCCTATCCCACATCAAGGTGCGATCAACACCCAACATGACATGCAACACCCACCACCTCAGGTAGGGAAATACCACAACCCCAACAATCAAGCAGAGCGTACCATCCTCCTCACCAGTGAGGAATAAATCCTTCTGCAAACACAAAATTGTCAGTATCCAGCTGAGTCTACTCCTATCTCTCCAGAGACAAACCCTACACCGATGGGACCTCCGTTGGTAATCCCTCACCCTTCCGCCGACCCACCATTACGCATCCCTCACATCCCCTTGCGTAGGAATGTTCACAGCCCACAGGCTAGGGCAGCTCACAACTACAGCTTGGTAGACGACTTAGCACAATCTCCAGCTGCCATGTCAGTTTTAGAGGTCCTCCAAACTTGTCCTACGCAGAGGAAATCACTCCTCTCTACCATGGGGGAAGTTAAAATTGCAGATACTCGACTAATCACCTTTGACCTTGACAGCTGTGAACCCCGTCTTCCAGCCGTAGTCTCTATTCAAATACCCGTCAAAATACGGAACATCACCATCCATCGGTGTATCATCGATGAAGGGGCATCAACATGCATTATGTCCAAGTCAGTATGGTAGAAACTTGGTTCCCCAGAACTCAAACCTTCTGCCATCACATTACGAGCTTATGACAGACGACCATCCTCTCCTGAAGGGCTCTTTCCAAATGTCCCCGTTGAACTCGGGGGCAAGACAATTCTCATCGATATCGAAGTTATCGACGCTCAACTTGATTACAATATCTTGTTTGGATGTACCTACATGTATGCTATGAAGGCAGTAGCATCCTCGGTCTTTCGGACAATTATGTTCCCCCACAACGGGAAGATAGTGACCATCGACCAAGTCACACATTATGAGTCAAACCCATCTGCCAATCTTGATAACATTCTTCCTCTCATCCATACCAACAAAGACGTATATCCGCTTGTAGAGATGGGTCTTAGAATTTTTAAAGATCCATCCTTATTAGGGACATATCATGGAGCACCACCACTCCTTCCCCCTAATAAAGTTTGCGTCATCTCCTCTAACAAAACCCACACAGAGAACGCTAGTTCTCCTCAGGAGGCTTCAGTCATTCCTGACGTCTCGTCAGTCGCAACACCACTCTCACCGGAGCCTCCTGCGCATTCGTCGACTCCGACAGTCCATGACTCCCCACCCCCTCAAGGGCCTAGTCCCATTTGGGAGACATTTCCCCCACCCCTCACTCAAATTCCCTTCTTTTACCCTCCACCCGGTATAGAAGCATTCCAGGTAGCCACAACGCTCACACTACCCAATATGGTGTTAGAAATCCCAGTGTGGTATTTACATCCACCTGAGATGGTCCCTCGCCCATCCCTTCCCCCACAGGAAGGCCTCCCCATGACGATTCCCATCCTCACACCCACTACACCCATACTCCCTACCCCCCCTACTCCAGCTGGGGGCAGGAGAAAGAAGAAGGATCCCACAACTCCACTTCCTCCACGCATCCCACCACCTTGCACATTATGTGACAAAGAGGGTCACCAAACTAACAACTTCCCATCACTACCGGAATTACGAAATTTGATTCCCATCACTCCAACCCCTACAACACCCGCCACTACTGCTAGTTCTACTACGGTCACCCAGCCTTCCAGTAGTAAAGGGTTGAGGACTAAATTTGCGTGTGCTATCTGTTCTGGGTATGGTCATTACACCCATCATTGCCCCGCACTGCCACATTTTCGGCAGGCGTTAGCAATAGTCATCCAGGACTTTCAGAACAACCCACGCCCTGCTACATCCTCTTCCACAACTATCACCAATATCCATTACGTCACTACATCCATCAATGAACGCATAAGATGCCCTTGCTCTCTTTGCGATTCATTGGCTCATTTTACATACCAGTGTCCTATGATCCTGGAATATCGGCGACATCAATTAGCTCTGCATCAATGACCCGCAGAAGAGATCATTGACCTCACTACTCCATTCGAGGATCTTCATATCATTTCACCCGAACCCGAGGCACTCCCAACGCCTCCTTGGTTCTTAGATGATTTATTTGAGGATTTACCCCGTAACCCACCCAACTCTCCCGCTCATCCCCCTGCGGAGACTCTCCATCCCACCACTACGGGTACCCCTCAGTACCTCAATATATGGCTTATGTTGAGTGAACCCTCACCCCCTCCTAGCGATACCCCCGATGTTTCTTCAGCGGGGGGAAATCACACTATCACTGAGGTCACTCTTCCCGATCCATTATATTCCCGTCGTTTCCACTGCGACGAAGAAATACTGGAAGAACTACAACGCCCAAAATCTCCCTAGGATGCACTACATCACCATGCACTCTTCCTTCCACAGGAAGCCCTCATGCCTCCTAGCCAAAACCCCATTTACGCGGTCGAAACCAAAGACTTTATCCCATCAGGGCCTATCGATTGGTTCAACAACCCCATTCCTGCACCCGATGCTTTTGAAGAAGGTAATTTGGCCAACATTTCCCCCACCATCAAAATCGACATTTCCATTAAACCGGACATCATCGAAGAAATAACCATTGGAGCTGCTTGCACTCCTCAGGAAATTGCCGCATATAAAGCCCTCTTCCAGGAATATAGGGACATTTTCGCCTGGTCATACACCGAAATGCCTGGCCTCGACCCTTCTATTGTTGAGCATCGCATCGACACCTGGCCTGACATCTCACCAGTCTGCCAGAAACAACGACTGCTACACCCATCCAAAGCCGCGGCTATCAAAGCCGAAATTGACAAATTGCGTACGGCTGGATTTATTTACCCCATTGCTTATACTTCATGGGTTTCCAACCCTGTACCCGTCGACAAAAAATAGGGCACTATTCGTGTTTGCACCGACTTTCGTGATCTCAATAATGCATGTCCCAAGGACAACTTCCCAACGCCTTTCATCGATCAGATTATCGAAAATTGCGCCAGCCACGAGGCTCTCTCCTTCATGGACAGATTCTTTGGCTATAACCAAATCCAAATCCACCCAGCCGATCAATACAAAACTGCATTCATTACCCCGCGGGGTACCTTTGCATATCGTGTCATGCCTTTCGGCTTAAAAAATGCTGGCGCAACTTTCCAGCGGACCATGACATACATCTTTCATGATCTGGCTGCAATCATCCTCGCTTACTTGGACGACCTCACTGATCGCTCCAAGAAACGCACCCAACATCTTGATGATTTACGAATCATTTTTCAAAGGTGTCGTCAATACAACATCCGCTTGAACCCTCTCAAGTGTGTGTTTTGCATCACTACAGGGCGCCTCCTCGGTTTTATTGTTTCACAAAGCGGTATCACCGTGGATCCCCTCAAAGTTAAAGCCATCACCGAAATTCCGCCTCCTCAGAATTTGCGACAACTACAGAGTCTACAGGGAAAAGCTAACTTTCTTAGACGCTTTGTTCCTGATTACGCCATCTACGCGCACGGTTTCCTTTGCTTACTGCGTCACGACATCCCTTTTCATTGGGATGACTATGCCCAACAGTCATTTGACGATCTCAAAACAACACTGTCAAGTGCACCTTTGATTAGTGCACCTGACTATAATCGCAACTACATCCTCTACGTATCAGCATCAACTGTATCAATAGCCGGCGTCCTGATCCAGCTCGAAGATGACAATCGTGAACACGTCATTTACTATGTCCGTAAGAACCTCTCAAGACCACCCCTGAAATATAACCATGAAGAGAAAATTGCTCTTGCAGTTGTCCTCGCAGTCCAGAAACTGCGCCATTACATTCTGCTTTGCACCACCAAGGTCGTCGCAGATTCCAACCCTATGTAATATTTTCTCAGCCATCGACAAGTTAACGGCAAATTCACTCGATGGATCGTTATCCTTCAAGAGTATGACCTCGATTTCTCAACACCAAAGAGTAAGAAGGCCCTCGTTCTTGCTGAACTTGTCACGACCCTCCCCTCTGACACACCCAGTGCCCCCGTCAATACCAACTTTCCTGACGAACATCTCTTCTACATCGCTTCTGATGATCCTTGGTATGGCGACCTTCTCATCTACCTACGAACTCAAAAGTTCGGAAACCACCTATCTAGAGATGATCGTCGGCGTATTCGCCATCAGGCCCCTCGCTATCTCCTCATTGGCGACATCCTATACCGGTGGGGCGTCGACACCATTCTTCATCGCTGCCTGACTATTGACGAGGCTGACAAAGTCTTAAATGACTGCCACAACGGCGCATGTGGGGGCCATCTTTCGGGCATCTCTACGGCTCAAAAGATTATCCAAGCCAGTTACTTCTGGCCCACCCTGTTTCATGATTGCATTCATGCCGTGAAACGATGTGAGCAATGTCAGCTCTATACCAACAAAGCCCGTGCACCCCCCGCTCTTCTTCACCCTGTCATTACTGTTGGCCCCTTCTGCAAATGGGGCATCGACTTTATGACTTGTAATCCCCCCTCCAGCAATGGTCACAAATACATTGTTGTCGTCGTCGATTACTTCACTAAATGGGCCGAAGCTATTCCCACCTTCAACAACACCGCTGACACTGCAGCGCGTTTTTTCTTCAACCACGTCATATCTCGGTTCGGAGTACCACTCCAACTAGTCTCTGATCATGGGAAACATTTTGAGAATGAGATTTTCGTTGAACTCTCATCTCGGTTAGGCTTCTCTCACGAGTTTGCTTCACCACATTACCCTCAGTCAAACGGACAGGTCGAGGCAGTGAACAAAGTCCTCAATACCATGTTACAACGCACGGTTAATAAACATAAAACCAATTGGCATCATATGTTATTTTCCGTGATATGGGCTTATCGAACGGCAGTAAAGACCACTACGGGTTTCACGCCATTTCATTTAGTCCATGGGGTAGAGGCAACTCTTCCCATCGAGTGCGAAATTCCCACCCTTCGCATCGCAATTGAGCTTTTACCTGACACTGCTCCAATGGAGCAGCGCTTGTTGAACTTGGAGTCTCTGGATGAGGATCGTCGATCCTCATTACAGAACAACGAGGCAGCTAAAAGATGATCCAAGGCTACCTTTGATCGCCATGTCAACCTTCGATCATTTCGCGAAGGTGACCTTGTCCTAGCCTATGATATCGCTCATGATACCTTTGGCCACAGAAAATTTGAATCACTTTGGCATGGCCCTTACATCATCCAACATTGCCTCACCAAAGGCGCATACATCCTGGCCTCCCCCGAAGGCCTCTCGCTCAAAGAACCTGTCAATGGGTTATACCTCAAGAAATTTTATGCTTAAACGTAGTCATGCTACTTTAGGTTACTTTCTTTTCTAGCGTTTTTAATCTTTTTTTCCCTCATCTAAACTATCCTTTGTGCTATTGACAGATGACTCCTCCACCAGCGTACCACATTGGTTACGCCGACGGTGCCATCCGTTGGACACAAAATCTCGCTTCGGCTGCTTGGGCTCTCTACACCCCATCACATGAAATGCTACATTCAAGCGGCATATGTTTGGGACCAGCAACCAATAACCAAGCCGAATACACTGCTGTCATTGGCCTCCTGACCGACGCCCAACATCATCATATTCATCACCTTAGCGTTTTCCTCGACTCCCAACTAGTCATTCTCCAACTCAACAATGTATACCGTGTACGCGATCCGTGCCTCTTTCGCAAATACCTGCAGGTTAGGTTATTATCTTGACATTTTGATTCCATTACATTTACACATATTCCAAGAGAATTGAATCAAATAACAGATGAAATAGCTAACATGGTGTTAGATTGGCATATATCACATCAAACTACACCTACATAAACATTTCATACATCCTGTCACCGCATATAGAATAGACAACATCATAAACATCAACCAAAAACACATGTAGACAACCACAGGATCTCAAAACATATATATATATATATATATATATATATATATATATATATGGGCCCATTAGGCCATCCGAATGTTTACATACAAAAAATACATCGGCCCGCAGGCCAGTGCCACATCACGGTACAAAAATCGGCTCACCAGCCTATCAAAAAGGTATACCAAATACATCATACATCAAGGTGCCTCTATTGCACCCCCAACTGCTCCTCCCTCAGGAGGAGGCGGTGGCCCACCCCCACCTGCCCCAGACGGTGGTGGTGGAGCATCTGCAGGACCCTCCTGCCCCGGAGGTAGGCGTCCACTAGTCATCGCGGTGAGCACAGCTGCTCATCGCACTATCCCCTGCCATGGTGGCGGTAACCCAATACAATGCTCCAGGAACCCCTCATCTTGGATACAGATCCACATGTCCTCAGGCACGTCCTGTAACATCGTCTCCAGACGACGGCGTATGTCATCCACATCAACTCCGGCCGCCGCCGGAGGGGCATGAGATGGCCCTGCACCCGGGTCATCAAACTGACGCCTCCTCGCTACCCTCTCGGGCTCTGCTGGGGGCCCCGCGGCCTCATCTCATCGCCGTATCTCACCACGCGGTGGTCTCTCTGGCTCTCGCCACGCCGTAGCTCTATACAACTCCACCTCGTGCCTGCGAGGTTCCGCATCTGCACATTCACCAAACAACAAACAAACGATCGTATCAACGTCTATATCACATATGAAATGATATATCAAAAGATAACATAAATAAACACATACAAAACTCAACATACCTTGATGGTCGAACACCTCCCCAGGAGGCAACACCATGTCCAGGTCCCCCCGGAAGTCCACCCCAGCATAGGGGTACTGCAGTATAACCTGCGGCATCTGCTGCCATATCTGCACCGCCTACGCCATGAAGTAATGTCCGCCTTCGCCACCACCGTGGTGAACCAAAATCACGGACCACCACCTCAGTCGAGGCTCTCACACCCCAGGCGCCTCTAAGAGAACCCGCGGGCGCAACATCGACACCCTCTCCAGAAACCAGGCCACCAGGATGGAGCCAAATGCAAACTCCCCGGTGCCTGTGGATCGACAATGGTCCAGCTATGTGATCATCTGCGCATGTAGGGTCAGACCCCAGGCGAACCGCTCACGGCCCACCACCACCCTCTCCATCAAAAACAGCTCACCACCACTGATCCGGTGGGTCGCTCGTGACCCATACACGCGAACAATCATCGCCGCTATGCAACGATGCAACAGGGCATCTATCCCACTAATACTCACCACAGTCCCCGACATGTAGTGCTCGCCTGAGCAATATCGCTCGGCGACATCCCGCAGATGAGTGTCCCTCGGCAGCACAGGCTCTGCTGGCAGCGGTGTTCCCCGCAAGGGGAGCCCAGTCAAAAAGTATATATCCTCCACCACAGTGAAGGGGATCTTCTCTCCTCGCACGAGGAAGCAGCACTGATCTGGGCTCCACATCTGGAGCAGAAACTGGAGTAAATACTCCTCTGCTTGTATCAACGGGCACTCAAAGAACTTTAGCAACCCACTGGTTGCTAAAGCCGCTCGAACTGCAGGTCCTGCATTGGCCACAACGTCTCGTAACTGTGACCAGTCTCGCTCACGCCACCGCACATCCATGGTCACTGCTAGCCACCTGCATACAACACCGAGTCCTATATCAGTATATGCAGTCACCAAATGCATAAAAAAGACTCATTTTTACACCCTTCAAACCTTGCCTCATAGGCGCGGTTTTACCACCCACAGGCGCGCACTCATGCACAACTGTTCACTAGACAGGCACGCGCTTATGCGCGCCTGTTTTTCCCACAGGCGCGCACCACAGCGCGCCTGTTCACCATACATGCACGCTTTACTGCACGCCTGTGCAACCCACAGGCGCGCTCTCATGCGCGCCTGTTCACCCAACATGCGCACCTTAAATTACCCCCCACGCGCACCAATGCGCATTTATTCAATGGATAGGTGCACATGTATGCGTGCCTTCCACTGAATCGCCCACGCATGTGGGCCCACACCCTACCAACAAACCCCTCAAAACCCCTGTACGACCCCCCGTACCTACCCTGCCCAAAAATTGAAAACCTATTTCTATGCAGGATGATCAGACCACTAACCTGAAACTCGCACACCGTCGATCAGATACCTCGTCCTCCCGAAATCACTCAATCTCGTCTGAAACTGCTCGTCCAGTCACTATTGCAGCAGGTACAAATGAGGTGGCAATATGGGCCCTACAACTATATATAGGCCTTTTTCCAAACTTCCACTCACCATTCCGGGAGCCCAAAGTGTCCGTTTTTGACACCGTCTTCAGCCACGAGATCAACGTCCCGTCACCTACATTTCAGCAGTCCCTGGGTCACTTTTCATCATGAGCCCCCGGGGCACCTTTTTTCATATCATGGTTAGGTACACACGCGCATAGTCACATTTGTCAAATACAAGCTCATATCTTTGATACTCTTCAGATATTGTTCACTTTTGGGTATTTGGTTGTTATGTGTGCAGGTACTTGCTCATCGGTCATCGACATCATTCCTCCAGGTATATACTCAGCACTGGCATGTAGTCTCTCCCGCTGACTTACATTTTACACTTCCAGTCACACCCTCTGATATTGGCCTTTAGGATACCCTTTCTCGGCTCTGCAGTACTCACACCTCCATTTGCATCATCAGTACTGTTACCCGGTAGCATTCTCACCCACATGAGTCATCCCATTCATAGCACCTTTTTGCACTTTTGACACTCATGCTGATCTTCATTACCCTTTAGGGATGGGAGTCCCGGTAGTCTTTCATCATGTTGCGAATCAACCACATACTCATTCTCCTCATTTTTGCTAGCTTCCCATATGGACTCCCAGATCATCGCTTTATGGTTACATTCTTTTTTACCTGCACCTCCGCAGGATCATGAACCCACCATTTCATCCACCATCAGTTTGCCCATCTGTGAACCTATTCTCATTCCACCTACCGCATACAGAAACTCACCAATGGGGCCCCCACCCTTCATCAGTTTTCCACGAAATTTCTACCCTCCCTGGGGCACTCATTTCACACTGGGGCACCCATTTCTGTATTTGTACATTTTTTCCCCAACATTATTTATTATTTATTGTACAAACACCTTTCTTTTCAGTCATTTACTGTTGTCGTCAATGTTGGCGACCTACTTTCCTTTTTTGGCCACGCGCAACCCATGTCTCCCTTGGTTGGAGAATTATTTCTCATCTATCCTTGCCGACATCGTCTATATCTTCAGAGTACTACCCAGGTCACTTACCTTTACCCTCTGAATTTGTTCACCTTGTCCCGCCTCCGGCACAACTTACCCCTTGTCTTGTTGTCCCCCTGACACTCGATCTTGTCACACAGTTGCAGCCACTGATTATATCGTCCACCCTCCAACCAAGGGCAGTCTTGAGTCTTCCCACCGCTTGACTTCGTCCATGTACCTCTGCCACTTCCGCATCTCAGTAGATTCCATGGAGCCCTTTGCTTCTCGGAGTCGTGTCCTCCTTTTGTCGACATCAACACCATTTTCCAGAAGGGCGACAGTATCTTGATTCTCATTTCCCATTCAATGAGAGATCTCGGACGGCACAGGGGGAAACACCATTACTCCCTGATGTCGTTGACCCCCATATCATTCGACATCAACACTTTCTCATGTTGCGGTGGGTCTTACTTTACGACTATTGCAGTTCTTATTATCAGTTGCCAAAGACCTCTGAACTTGGTAGGTCCATCAATGCCCCCATCACCGTCGATGTTTATTTTTGGCGACCATTACCTATGAGCATGTTCCTTTGCAGAATTGTCTCCTGCCTTTATCATTCCGCCCCCGAGGGCGCTGCAGTTGTCTACACCAACACTTCAGTCATTTTTTCAGAGTTACATCACACGAGCATGGGGCATGCCCGCCTTGTTTGTACACACTTGTATATTGGTATGCACCTTATGGAAGGTCGGGTTCTACCGGTTCCTTTCTTCTCCAATGGATTTCTCTACACGGTCCCACCATTGCTCTCCCTTACAACAACATTTTCAGTAGAAGAAACATTGATGGATTTCGGCCATACGTATGCTCCTAACCTCATCCATCAGGGGGCATCTGTTATCACTGAAATTTCGTCCGCACATGACGAAAAGAACTCCGCATTGTCAACACAGGAAATAGGTCATTCATGGCATCACATTAATTTTATAGCATTTAGAAAGGTCAGAAACTATACAAAATGACCAAAAAATTGAAGGGCGCTTTACAGAATCTGGGCACGCGCGCATATGCGCATAACAACAACGTACAAAGTGCGCATGCGCGCACGATGTGCGGTTGTTGGGCGAAAAACCCACGCACCTGCTAAATGACGCATTTATTGAAATTGATCGACCTCCCAACCACTAATGGATCATCTCCCAAGTCGATTTGACACCAAATCCAAGCTCAATCCTCATGGTGGGCTGGTCAAAGACCTAATTGAGCCCTAAAGAGCCCTTCTTCACACTCCAAAGAGGTTACATAATAACCCAATGATATGCTATAAAAATCCATGAATCACCATCATTTTCTCAAGGAATTCTATGTATTGTTATGTTGCTAAGATTGCTAAGGACTCATTCTTTGGCAATAAACATAATAAGCTGCATTTCATAGAGCTATTCACCCCTCTCTTGAGTGGATAAGCTTGGAGTTCTTTCACCCATATTTTCATCTTTTCATTGTAAGGAGAGCAAGTTTGTGAGGGCCTCAAGAGCCTTCCATTGGAGGAAGAAGGGACCCAAGTTCCCTTTCTTCATTGTGCCTTTGGATTTCATCAATTGATCAGCTTATACATTGGTGATATTGGTCCATTTGTATTTATTTTTCATTTCTTCATATGCTCATAGTTTTAGTTTGTTTTAATTTAATTCTTGTTTATAAATTTGTTGTTCTCTTTCTAACCCTTTTGCTTTACAATTTTCATGCCTATCAGAGCCCAACTGGGCATGTAAGCACTCTTTATTTGCTCACCAAGTGACGAATTGGGTGCAAACAACGTGCATCTGTTTGGATCTCAAATGGTTGTCTCAAATTTGGAAGTGCAAGAACTGGAGATGAACTAATCTTCTCCTTCAATGCATCAAATGCTTTTTGTTGCTTGCCTCCCCATTGGAAAACTTGCTTGATGCTTGTCACTGCATGTAATGGAGCTGCAATTGAAGAGAAGTTAGCAATAAACTTTCTCCAATATTGGGATGCTCCAAAAAATATTCTTACCTCTGTCACATTGTTGGGATTTGTCCAATTCAAAATGACTTTGACCTTGGAAGGATCAATTTTCAGTTCTCCTCCTCCAACAATATGTCCCAAGTAAACAAGTGAGGTCTTTCCAAACTCACATTTAGACATCTTCAGAAACGCATTTTCTTTCTTTAAGACATCCAAAACTTGCTTTACATGCATAACATGATCTTCATGAGATTTTCTAAATATCAAAATGTCATCCAAGTAGTCAATCACACAATCATCAAGAAAAATCCTTAAAACATCATTCATGACTCTCATGAATGTAGCAAGAGAATTGGAAAGTCCAAATGGTATTACCATCCACTCAAAAAAACCTTGCTTTGTTTTGAAGGCTATCTTCCAAGTGTCTCCTTCAACAATCCTAATATGATGATATCCACTTCTCAAATCCAATTTAGTAAAATACTTATCATCTTTCAATTGATAAAGCAAATCATCAATTCTAGGAAGAGGATAACGATTCTTTACCATAATCTTGTTCAAGGCCTTGCAATATGCACACATGTGCCATGTACCATCTTTCTTTGGCACTAAAACAATTGGTGATCCACATGGTGATGTTCTTGGCATGATGAACCCTTTGTCAAGCAACTCTTGGATTTTTTTTTTTAATTTCATCATTCTCCATGACTGACATCCTATACATACCAATGTTTGGAAGAGGACAATATTGCAACAATTGTATCTCATGTTGGATAGCCCTTTTTGGAGGCAATCCTTTTGGTTCCTAAAACATATCATCATATTGGTTAACAACCTTGTATAAATTAGATTTCAACTTTGAATCACAACCTTGGAAAGCTTCTTTTTCAACATTGTCTTTGGGTTTGATCATCACGAGGACAAAATTCTTACTAGCATTGACTAATCTCTTCATTTGTCCAACATTTACAAGTGACAAATTCAACTTCTTTGTATGTGCTCTAACAATATAATCAACTCCATTTTTAAACAAATGTTACTTGTTCTCATGACGATGAAAGATGGATCTCCTATCATATAAGTATGGGCTTCCCAACACAATACCACATATATCCAAAGGAATAACATCAAGCTCTACCTCATCTATAAAATATGCAGTGATGGAAAATCTAAGTTTACACCTTCTTGTCACATGAAATTTGGCATCGTCACATATCCATCCTAGAGGGTATGGTTTAGGATGTGGATTAGTTTCCAATTTTAGTTTCTTGACAGTTCCTTCAGATATGAGGTTTTCTTGAGATCCAATATAAAAAAGAGTATCTATCTTGGTATGCTTTGAAATCACCCTTATGTGGAAAATCTCTATTCTTTCTTTTTCATGTTGAGTTTCATTGATGCTACTACTACTTGAAGAACTAGTACTTGCAATAGAATCCTTACCTTGAAAACCCATGGCTATAATATTTGTTTCATCATCGGAATCAAAACCTAAATCATGTTGTATGGTTGTAGTAGTCTTTGGTTTCAACTTATGGCTGAACGTTTTGGGTCTCTTTTCAGGATGAAGTTTCCAACAATGGTCTTCATCATGACCATATTTTGAACAATGTTTACATGTTAGTTTCTCTCCCTCTTTCTTGACTGAAGCATTCTTCCTTCCATTTCCCTTAAACTTCTTCTTTCCTTTGTCTCCATGAACAAAAGGTTTCTTGCTGCCCTCTTGAGGTTCATTCCTCCCTCTTGATTTAAAATGAGTTGCATGTACACAAACTTCATATAGACTTGTAGGGTCAAACATAAGTATTGTGTGCCTCAAGTAGCTATGCAATCCTCCAATATATTTGAGTAAAGTTTATTGAGAAGATAAATCTATACCCAAAATCAAAGCTCTTCTTCTAAATTTTTTAGTGTAGCTTTGAACACTTTTCCCTTTAGCTTGTCTAAAGTTTTTCCAATCCATAATATCTTTCTGCATGTATGCTAATGGATAAAATTGTCTTTTAAGTGAAACAATAAAATAATTCCAAGAGGATAAAACTTTACCGTGTTTCTTCATGTCCTTTTGAGTTTTGGCTTCCCACCAAATGAGTGTTGCAGTTTCCAATATAAGAGAAGCAAGATGAATCTTAGTTTCATCATATTTGATCCTTTGTATCTTACAATGCACTTCAATATGACGAATCCCGTTATCCAATTTCTCAGCATTAACCTCTCCATTGTACATAGGCAATTCAAACTTAATATCAAGCTTAAGCAAAGAAATTTGTAGAGGAATTTTACCATGTTCCTTTGGAGAAATTGGAGGTGGTTGTGAAGTGGTAGAAGAGGTGGAAGATGGAGGTGAAGGAGGTGGAGAATCACCATTCCCTACATTTCCCTTTGTATTTTTATCACCACTATCTGCATTACCCTTTGGAGGGTTTGAGATTTCACCTTGCAATCTTGCATTTCTTTCTTCAAATAAAACTTTCACCATATCTATCATATCATAGAAATATTTTCTGAAAGATTCATCCTATGAAGTAAGAGTTTCATGAATCTCCTCATGAGCCATACTTCGTGAATATCTCCTTGAAGCTTGAGGTGATTGTGTAGTTCTCCTTCTTGACAATTGAGAACTTGGCTCTACAAGTTGACCTTCTCCTCTTGTGAGCTTCAACCTTGTAAGCATCGGAAAACAAACACTTGCAAACAATGAAACCTTCAAAAATCTATGCTCTGATACCAACTTGATTTGAAAATGAAAAGGCTTGAATCTCTTTAAAATTGCAAGTGAAATGGTATGCGCTTGGGTAATAGGATCAAGTTACAAATACATAAAGATTAATGAGTTTTTTACTTAATCATGAGAAACATAAACAATCATAAACAACCATCAAAATACACACATTAACACACAAAAATGATAAAGGATTTCACCCCTCTCTTGGGATACATCTCTTGGTCCAACTTCCAATGGATCATTTTTATTAATGCTCAAAGTGTCAAAATTAGTGCTTTACAATGCTCAAAATGAGAAATGGATGGCTTCAATGGCTCTAGAACGTCCAAAAACCCCAAGTTGGGCTCTTCCTACACCTGGTTTGGCCAAAACCTGAGTTGAAATCACTCCCTGGAAGTTTCTCCCGATTCTTTATTGTCTGTGCTCGCCAAAACACACCTAGACTGACTGAACCTGGCTCACGGGCATTTTATGTGCCCAAAACCCAGCATGCACGCCATCCCGCAAATTATGGAAAATGTTGCACCATTAGTGCACTGGCCCCTTTTCTCGACGGGGGTCCTGGGCGTATGTCCCCCATAAGCCCATGTCCTAGGTGCTTAACCCAGAATCCCATGGCTAACCTTTGCACAAATACCACACATGTGGTGGTGGCATGTGGTAATGACATGTGGTTGGGGTGCGTGTCGGATGACCATTGGATTGGTTGTGTTTTAAACCCCGCGTGCAAAGCTCGTGGTCAAGTATTATGGTAGCTGGTAAGGCTAAGGGCTGGGGATTATCCCCAACCCTTTTGGCACCCAAATGATCCTTTATGCAAATTTAAATACAAACTTTAAGCAATAGGGGTAAGAACTACTATGTGGGCAGGTTGGTAGCTCGGCCCTTGCCAAGTCTTCCACCTGTCCCCGAAGGTTGTGGGTTCGACCCCCTGTGAACACAAACAAAAATTTTATGCCTTGGAGGGGGTGCCACGTGGCGCCATTCTGTCCCCAAAGGTTGCAGGTTCGACCCCTCGTGAACACAAACAAAAATTTTATGCCTTGGAGGGGGTGCCACGTGGCACCATTCAATTGGTCCACATACTTTGCCACGTCATCATTTGACATCTCAACATCTGACATGTGTCATGTATGGTACATTGCTACATCATCACCTGCCATGTGTCAGTATGGTTAGATTCAATGTCAGGAGTTCGAACCTACCATGTCGGCAGTACGACCATGCCACTTCAACAGTATGGACATGCCATGTCAGTATTGTACGGACTGTATAATCAACAAAATTTTGCATGTTTGACAAAGTGGAGATAATGCGATATCTCATTCATACGACGTCTGTTTGAACTCGTTCAAGTTGCGTTGGGATTGTGAGGATGAGGCCTATGCATGAGTCTGTTTTGAAGAAATTCTGAGCACTTTGATTTTTGAGCATATTTTGATCCCCTGCATCAATAGGGGTTACATTGATTATAGATTAGGGGTTACATGGTTTATATGAGTTAGGTGTTAGCCATTATAGTCATTAGATCCATAATGTTAATAATGATTATAATGGTTAGGGATATAGTGTAAGGTATTATACATGTTAAGGGTTGATATGTTAAAGAGGTAAATGGTATATTAGAGATAAGGATAATAGTGGTTCTAAGAGTTATTGATTATAAAATAGGGGTTATAGAATTTAGAAGTTAGGTATTATCTCTTATTGGTGTTAAGGGGTTAAATGGATTAAATCAATTGAGTTTATGGACTAGGGATATATGGTTGGTAATTATAGGTGTTATGGTATACTTATATTGGGGATTATAAGTCTTAAGGTTTATGGGTCTTAAAGGTTATAAGGACTAATGGTTATAGGGGCCATAGGGATTAAGTTATGATAAATTTTGGGAGTTATCAACATTAAGGGTTATAATTATCATTGCTTATATTAAGGTTTACACTATTTGAGGGTGATAATAGATAAATTGAGTATAAATTATGGGTTAGATGTGAGGATTATAATGGTTATGGGCTATCTTGTTATGAAATAAAGAATTATAAGTTTTATAAGTTTCAGTGATTAAGGTTTAAATTTAGAACCTATAAGTTTTAGGGATTATGGATTCATGGTCACAAGGATTATAATCTATAGGGATTTAAGGCTATATTAGGGGTTGATCTAGGTTATTGGTACAAAGCTATAGGTGAGAGGGGTTATATGGATTAGGTGTTAGCAGTTATATAGAGAGATATCATAGATAGTGGTTTTGGTGATAAGGGTTAGGTGTTGGTAGTAATAAGGTTTAAGGACAAAATATTATGCAAGATAGTGGTTATGGTTATAATGGTTAGGTATTGGGTGTAATAAGGTTTAAGGGTTACCGTTATAGATTAATATGTGTCAAGGGTAATAGCTATATGGATTAAGAATAATGTGTTATAGGATTAAAGTGGATATATGGATTTGGAATTAGAGTATATAACTATGAGGTTAGGAATAAGGTGTTATTGTGGTTATGTTATAAGGATTAAAAATTACTTGTTGGTTATGAGTTATAATGGTTAAGTATGCAAGGTTATAGTGATTATGAGGTTAAGTATTATAGATTCATTACTGTTAGAGTTTAGGAGTTTTAACTTCTTGATATTGAGGGTGATAGGTTATAGGATGAAAAAGTTTATATAAATTATATAGATTGTGAAACATGGTTAATGTTCATTGTTGCTAAAGGTTAGTATAAGTTACAAGGATGATTGGTTACATGTTATGTGGATTGGGGATATAAATATGTATTCATTTGTGGGTTGGAAGTTATAGAGATTGGAAGCTATGTGTTATAAGAGTTAGGAGATCGAATAAGGGTTATTAGGTTAGATATTATGGGTTATACAAGTTTGTGGTTGAATATTAGGGGCTATATAGGTTAGGGGTTCTAACATTTACAAGGTTTCAAGGTTATATTATGGGGACATATTGGGTAAGGATTATGAATTAGGGGTTACATGGATTATTTAAGTTATATATTATATTAAATATTAAGTGTGAGAAAAGTTCTATGGGGGTCATAGTTGATAGGGTATATACATTATAGAACTTAGGGGTTTGTGATTATATATGTTGTAAGGATTAAGGATCATATGATTTAATGTTATAGGGTTTAAGAATTATATGGGTTGAGATTTATAGGTGTTAGGGGTTATTTTCATTAGGGATTATGTGTAAGAGGTTATTAGTGTTAAATTTTAAGATTCATGAGTTACAAGATTAAGGTTTATAAGCTAGTAGTTAGGGGTTATATGGATTAGGGTTTGTAATGGTTAGGTGTTATAAGGGTTAGGGGTTAGGTAATCATATATTAGGGATTATAGGTGTTATGGGTTATAGTATTAAGGAATAAGGGATTATAGAGGTTAAGATTCACATGCCAAATGGGTGAAGGTTATATATGTATTAGGTGTTAGGGGATATAAGTGTTAATGAAGTGTTAATGTTAGAAGTTGTAGGTGTTAAAGGTTATGGATTGATGGTCATAAGGGGCATAATTTATAATGATTTAAGATTATATTAGAGGTTAATATAGGTTAATGGTATGTAGTTGTAGGCAATAGGTGTTATATGGCTTAGCTGTTAGTTGTTACATAAAGGGTTATGAGAGGTTGTCATTATGGTTATAAGGGTTATTTGTTGGGAGAAATAAGGTTTATGGATATAGCGTTAAGGGATAATGGTTAGTTATTAGGATTAATAAGGCTCAAGGGTTAGAGTTATATATTCATATGTGTTAGAGGTAATCTTGTATATGGATCAAGAATAACATGTTATAGGAGTAAAGTGGTTATATGGATTTGGACTTGAGAATATAAGTCTAGGTTTGGAATAAGAAGTCATTGTGGCTAGGTTATATGGGTTTTAGGGTTAGACATTATGGGGTTTACAAGTTGTAGGAGTTAGTGGTTATATTAGGGGTTATATGTGATATGTGTTATCATAATTAGATATTAGAGATTATATGGTTAATATTAGGGATACATGGGTTATGGGTGATGGTGATTATAAGAGTTAGCAATTAAAAGGTTAAACGAGTTAGGGAAAATAAGTGTTAGAGATTGTAATTGTTAGGAGTTGTATGTGTTAAGAGTTATAATAGGGGTTACGGGTTAGAGTTTATAGGGGTTATATGTTATATATTTTAAATATTACGTGTCAAAGGTTATAGGCTTTAATATTTAAGTTTAAGGAGTGATAAATTATAAGTGCGTATAATTTATACGTATTATGGGTTAAAAGTGTTTATACGGGTTGTATTACATGTTATAAGTATTAAGGGTTGATAGGGGTTATAAGTGTTATGGGTTATATTAGAGGTTATAAGTGTATGGGGTTCATAAGGGTTACATGGATTAGATATTAGGGGTTATATGGTTTATATAAGTGTTAGGTAGCTAGAGAGGTAGTGGGGTCTCCAGAGGGCCCATAGTGATAATAATGGAGACCATTCAATGTAAGGTGGATTGGGTCCACTATATTGTTAAATAAGTCCCACTATGGTAGTTATATATAATAAATGGGTAGTTAGATATAATAAATGTAAGAGGACTTCTTAGGAGGAATATTATTCTAAATGTTAGGTAGCTAGAGAGGTAGTGGGGGGCCATTCAATGTAAGGTTGATTGGGTCCACTA
Organism: Picea engelmannii; assembly: GCA_009831015.1. Classification (NCBI taxonomy): domain Eukaryota; kingdom Viridiplantae; phylum Streptophyta; class Pinopsida; order Pinales; family Pinaceae; genus Picea; species Picea engelmannii. The sequence goes on along the minus strand of ML782124.1, from coordinate 131,882 downwards.
TATTATTAAATAAGACCCACTATGGTAGTTAGATATAATAAATGGGTAGTTAGATATAATAAATTTAAGAGGAATTCTTAGAAGGTTCTTCTTCTAGAAGATTCCCCCTCTAGAATGCTCTTAGGTGATGGTAGTATTATATAAAGGGGTTCAAGCAATGTAATGGGACATGAAGAGAAATATTGTATTGTGAGTTGTAGCTCAATAGGAGGATGCCCCCTCGAAGAGGCAAGTGAACAAGAAAGGATCCCTTCCATAATAGAATCCATTGTATGGTGTTTCCCTACCTCAAGGGTTTTGATATAATAAAGTGGTTATTTTCTATATTGTTCTCTGAATCTTTGTAGGACTTTTCGTTGTGACACATTGACTTGTTTTATAATTCTCTGTGGATCTATTGTGTATTCAGTATTTGTGGCGATTATTTTTTTATATCTATTCAGGTACATAACAAGTGGTATCATAACACTTTCCTTGGCCAAAGAAAGGAAGAAATGTTTTCTCTTTTTGCAGAATTTTTCTAGGGAAGAAAAAGAGGGCGACGCACTTCAAGTTTAGATATGAAGTTTTAAGAGTTTAATTTGGAAAAACAAATTAGGTATTTGAATTCCTCTCGAAAAAATACCCAATTTAAAAAAAACACTCAGCCGAAACGGAGTCTGAGAAGTGAAGTTATGAGCATTTTAAATTCAACATTTTTTCAGGGTTTTTCCGGAAAAAGCCGTGATTTCCTGCGTAATTTATTGTTCTATTTTTTGGGTTTTTTTGTGACGGAGGCGGGACTATAGAGTTCCTAAATTTTCATAGGGTGCTCAGATTTCTACCAGATTAGTGCCATTGGATAAATCATTTTAAGAGTTTTCTTTTGGTATATTATATGTGGTGTTTCCAATGGATATGCACTCTCAACTCAAGGAAATTCTACACATGATTGAAGAATTCAAAGCCGATATACAAGACCACAGAGATCGTTATCACAATATTCAACAATCATTGGCTCTCCTTCAATAGAGATATCTTATGGCAGACATCATGAATGAATATCATCAAGAAATGTATGCTTGGTATGATTTGGAGGATGATTGTGATGATTGGTATATGGATAGTTGTCATTTATGGGATGACAACCGCTTCCATATTTTTTTTTATGACTCTACTCCACCTTCTATAGAGAAAATCAATGTGACGCATCATGAGCTAGTTATGATTACCAGTGTCCATCCTACATATTATACATCAGTATTGTTCCTTCCAGATTCAGCTTTGACTCGTTCCCACTATGTGGATGTATATTGTTATTTGGATCCACATGATAGGTGTCAGTATGGGGAGCATCAATTTAAATTGTTTATTGGGTGTCGATATCTTCTGTGTGGAGTTCACATGAGTAATTGGACATGGGACCTTGGTTAACAATGGAAGTTGGACTACTTCAACATGGTGGCTTTCATTTTTCAATGGGACCCCGGTTCTCTAGTCTACTTCAACACTATGGTCCACACTTATCCATGGGACCTTGGTATATGGTTGTACATCAAGCGTTGAGGACAACACTTTCATAAGGGGGATGAAATGTTAGGTAGTTAGAGATGTAGTGGGGGGGCCCAGAGGGCCCATAGTGATAATAGTGGAGGCCATTCAATGTAAGGTGGACTGAGTCCACTATATTATTAAATAAGGCCCACTATGGTAGTTAGATATAATAAATGGGTAGTTAGATATAATAAATGTAAGAGGACTTCTTAGAAGGTTATTCTTCTAGAAGATTCCTCCTCTAGAATGTTCTTAGGTGATGGTAGCACTATATAAAGGGGTTCAAGCAATGTAATGAGACATGAAGAGAAATATTGTGTTGTGAGTTGTAGCTCAAGAGAAGGATGCCCCCTTGAAGAGGCAAGTGAACATGAGAGGATCCCTTCCATAATAGGATCTGTTGTATAGTGTTTCCCTACCTCAAGTGTTTTGATATAATAAAGTGGTTGTTTTCTATATTGTTCTCTGAATCTTTGTAGGACTTTTCATTATGACACATTGGCTTCTTCTATAATGCTCTGTGGATCTATTGTGTATTCAATATTTGTGGTGATTATATTTGTAGATCTATTCAGGTACATAACAATAAGTTAGGTGTCAGTGATTATAGTCATTATAGTCGTAATGTTATTAATGATTATAGTGGTTAGGGTTATAGTGTTAGGGTGTAGGTATTATACATGTTAAGGGTTGACATGTTAAAGAGGTAAATGGTATATTAGAGGATATGGATAATAATGATTATACGATTTATTGATTATAAAATATGGATTATAGAATTTAGAGGTTAAATATTAGATGTTATAAGTATTAAGGGGTTAAATGGATTAAATCATTTGAGTGTATGCACTAGGGATACATGGTTAGTAATTATAGGTGTTATGGTATGCATAAATTGGGGGTGACTTATCAACATTAAGGGTTATAATTCTCATTACTTATATTAAGGGTTATATTGTTTAAGGGTGATAAACGATAAATGGAGTATAAATTATGGGTTAGATGTGAGGATTATAGTGGTTATGTGATATAATGTTATGAAATAAATAATTATAAGTGTTATAAGTGTCAATTATTAAGGTTTAAAGTTAGAAGCTATAAGTTTTAGGGTTTATGGATTCATGATCACAAGGATTATAATCTATAGGGATTTAAGGCTATATTAGGGGTTGATATGGGTTAGTGGTAAGGAGTTATAGGTGGGAGGGGTTATATTGATTAGGTGTTAACAGTTATATAAAGAGATATCATAGATAGGGGTTATGATGATAATGGTTAGGTGTTGGGAGTTATAATGTTTAAGGATAAAGGATTATGTAGGATAGTGGTTATGGTTATAAGGGTTAGGTATTGGGTGTAATAAGGTTTAAGGGTTATAGTTATAGATTAAAATGTGTCAAGGGTAATATCTATATGGATTAAGAATAATGTGTTATAGGATTAAATTGAATATATGGATTTGGACTTAGGGTATACCAACATAGATCCATCTTAAACCCAGATCTATCAAGCATCGAGATGGATCCAATTTCTTAAGGTGTATTTTTTTTTTTCTCATTTCATTCCATGCCTTAATTCCTATTTTTATCATTTGAGTGCTTAATGCTTGATAGATCTGAGTTTAAGATGTTTTTTTGTTGAGACAACTTTATTTTTATTATTGTTATTTTTTTAATTGAACCGACTTTGATTTTTCTTAAACTAACATCACACTAACGTGACAACATATCTCCCATATCAGGTTGTAAAACACCTCACTACTCTCGATGCAATAAGTATGAGGTTGGGAATAATGGGTTATTGTAATTAGGTTATAAGGATTAAAAATTATATTACTTAATCATTATATTATGGTTTATAGGTGATATGCATTACCATAATTAGAGATTAGGGTCTATGTGGGGTCTATATGGTTTTTATTAGGGTTACATGGGATATGTGTGAGAGTAGTTACGAGAGTTACAAATTATATTGTTAATGGGTTAGATGAAATATGGGTTAGAGATCATATGTGTTAGGAGTCATATATTTTAAAGGTTGTAAGGTTTAGGATCTTATCAGGGTCAAGTCTTAGATTTTATAAGGGTTATATGTTAAGAGTTAGAATATTTAAGGGTTGGGCATAAGTGATAAAGTTTATAAGTTATATGTGTTAGGG
>ML782124.1:95891-115484 GCA_009831015.1 Picea engelmannii | reverse complement strand
AAGAGTATGTGTTAGGAGAACATATGTTAGGGGCCAGTGGTTATAAGGTTTGTTTTCAAGGAGATATAATGGTTAAGGTTTATAGAGGTTATATGGATTTAGGATTACAAGTTTATAGGTATTATGGGTTTTATTTATTATAAATGTTAAAGAGTTATAATGGTTATATGGTTTAAACTTACAAGGGTTATAAGGGTGAGGGGTTACATTAGTTATAGTTATAGGTTCAAGGAGGCTAAGTATGATAATGGTTAAAAGGGTAAGGTTTTATATGGGTTAGTTTCTACATAGTGGATTTAAAAAAGGCATGAATTAGGGGTGATAAGAGATATACTATTTACGGCTCAAGAGTTACATGGGTAAGAGGTTATAGGGTTTAAGGTTAGAAGTTATAAGTGCTAGTGGCATGGGGTTATAAGGGTTAGTGCTTATACAAATTTATGTTATAAGGTTGGGGTAATAGTGATTAGAAGCTATACGGGTAAGGTTTAGGGGAGTTAAGGGATATGAGTCTTATAGATTATAAGGGTTAAAAGTGTAAGGCGTTAAAGGTTACAAGGTTTTAAAGTTATATTGTCAGTTACAAGGTTGATTGGTTATGTAAAGTTATAGAGGTAAGTATAAGGTTTAGGTGTTATAGGATAATTAGTATTAGAGTTTAGAAGTTTTAACTTCACGATATTTTAAGGGTAATACACTATAGGATGAAATGGCTTATATACATTATAGATATTGTGATGATTAGTGATCATGGTGTTTAAGGGTTAGTAGTTACATGGTATATGGATTAATGTTATAGATACTTATTTTCATTTGTGGGTTGAAAGTTATAAGGACTTGGAATTAGGTGTTACAAGAGTTAGAAATTAAGGGTTATTGGGCTTAAAGATTATGCATTATATTTGTTTGTTGTTGAATATTAGTGGTTATATGGGTTAGGGGTTCTAACATTTACAAGGTTTAGGGGCTATATTATGAGGACATAATGAGTAAAAATGATGATTTATAGGTTGTAGGTGTTATTTAAGAGAGATATTATGTTAAAGGTTAGGGGTAAGAGGAGTTCTATGGTTTTACGGTTAATGGTAATAACCAATGAGAGTTATACATGTTATAGAATTTAGGGGTTGGTGATTATATATTTCTAAGGAATAATGCTATTATGTGTTAATGTCTATAGGCTTTAAGAATTACATGGGTTAATAATTATAGGTTTTAGGGGTTATTGGCATAATGTGTTAGATGTAAGAGGTTATTAGTGTCAGGGTTTAATATTTAATAGTAGTTAGGGGTTATATGGATTAGGGTTTGTAATGTTTAGGTGTTATAAGGGTTGGGGGTTAAGGAATTTAGGTACTATGGATTAAGGGTATAAGGATTATATATGCTATAGGATTTAGAGAATATAAAGTTTATAGTGGATGCGGGTAAGAGGCAATGCATTTTAAGAGTTAGGGAATAGGTTTTAAGAGTTACATAATAGATAGGTTAAAGTGATTAGAGTTTATAGGAATTAAGTGTTATACATATTTATAGTTAAATGGATCATGGGTTATATGAGTTATGCGTTGGGGGTTGTAAGGATTAGAAATTATAGGCATTAAGAGTTATAAGTGTTATTGGTAATATTGCTTATATTGTTTAAGGGTTGAGGAGGTAAGGGTGATAATCATTATAGGGGTTAAGGGTTGTAGGGGATAAGAGTTATATTCAAGGATATAAAACATAGGGGAGATATGAGTTTTAAGTGTTAGGTTTTATAATGGTTAAGGATTACATGGGTTAGCTTTAGAGAAATATGTTAGGTGATAATTATGGATTGAGGATAAAGGTTAAGGGTTAATGGTTATACATAATAGTATTTAGTTTTTATACGCGATAAGTATTAGGGATTTTAGGATATAGAGGTTATAGGGATTTGGGAGGAAGGGGTTATACCAATTATTGAAATTAATGATAAAGGTGAGGTGATATGGGCTATGAGGATTATAAATAGTAGATGTTAAAGGTTTATGGGTTACATGGGTTATTGTTAGGGATGATATTGGTTAAAGGATTTATAGAGTATAAGTGTTAGGATGTATAGAGGTTATGGTTGTTAACACTTAGGTGTTATGGGTGTAATGGGTTATAAGGTTGAGTGTTTGGGGTAATCAATTATATATGTATGGCATTAGTGTTTTAAGGTTAGGATTTGTATGGATTGAGGGTTATAAGGGTTGGAGGTTATAGGGGTTAGGAGAATGGGGTTATATTAGTAACTTAGTAACTGTTAAAAAGGTTAGGGGTTATGGCTTAAGGGTTAGGGTTATAAATTTTAATGGTTATGAGTTAGAAGGATTAGTGGTTATAAGAGTCATATGTATGGATTGGAAGGGACAAATACTATATGTAATAAGGTTTGAGGGTTATAATGATTAGATGTTTTAGGGTTTACATGTTTAAGTATTATGGGTTATAGGTGATAGCTTATGGGGTTTAAAAAAGATGTGTTATAAGAGTAAAGAGGTTATATGTGTTAAACGAGTTAATAATTGGGGATGATAAGTGTTGTGGGTAAGGGGTTATAGGGGTTAGTGGTTATGAATTTTAAGGTATAAAGGTTATAGAAATTATGGTTATTTCAGGGTTTATAGAGGTTCAACTTTATACAAGTTATAATAGTTAGGTACTAAAGGTTATAAGGGCTAGGAATTAGGGCCTATTAAGAAGTAAACATTACACTATTTATATTAGAGGTTATGGATGACAATGGTCACACGAGTTAGTGATAGGATATGGGATGCTAAGGGTTAGGATTTATAGGTGCCATGGGTTATAATGTTTATTGCTTATATTAAGGGTTATTATGGTCGGGGATGATAAAAGTTAAATGGATTAGAGATTATGTGTTAGGTGTGAGGGATTATAGGGGTTATGGGTTGTAATGTTATTAAAAAAGGAATTATAAAGGCTAAGGGTCATATGTCAAATGGGTGAAGATTACATACATATTAAGTGTTTATAAGAATTAACAATTGAGGGTTAAATTGAGAAGTTATAAATTTTAGTCATTATGGATTCATGGTCGTAAGGGTTAAATCTTATACAAATTTAAGGTTAAAGGGTTGATATGGGTTAGTGGTATGGGGATATAGTTAATAGGGCCTATATGGATTATGTGTTAGTAGTTACAAAAAATGGTTGTGAGGGATAGTGGTTATGGCTATAAATGTCAGGTGTTGGGAGTAATAAGGTTTAAGGATAATGGGTTATGAGGAATAATGGTTATGGTTATAAGGGCTAGTCATTGGAATTATTAAGGATTAAAGGTTAGAGTTATATATTTATATGTATTAGGGGTAATATGGTATATGTAATAATGGTAATATCTTATATGGATCAAGGATGATGTGATATAAGGGTAAAGTGGTTATATGAGTTTGGACTTAGAGGATATAAGTTCAAGGTTAGGAATAATGGGTTATTGTGGTTAGGTTATAGGGGTTTTTAGGTTTAGACATTATATGGTTTACAAGTTGTACAAGGTAGTGATTATATTAGGGGTTATATCTGATATGTCTTATCATAATTAGATATGAGGGTTATATGCGGGTTAAATGGGTTAGTGGAAATAAATCTTGGATATTATAGTCATTAGGAGTCATCTATGGTAAGGGAAGTAGGTTTTAATTGTTATAGGCTTTGAGGGTTAGGGGTAAGAAGTGATAAAATTTAAGAGTTATACATATTATGTGTTAAAGTGTTAGGAGTTTATAGGAGTTATAAGTGTAGGGGTTGATAGGTTCTATATGTATTAGAGATTAGGGGTAACATGGGCTATATGATTTAGTTGTTAGTGATTATAGTTGTTAGAGTTATACTTTCATTAATGATTACAATGCTTAGGTTTACAATGTTAAGGGGTAAGGGATTATTGATGTTAAAAAGGTAAATGTTATATTAGAGGTTATGGATGATAGTGGTTACAAGAATTAGTCATTATATCACAGGGGTTGTAGAATTTAGAATTTTATTAGATGTTATAGGGGTTAGGGGTTAGACAAATTAGAAGGTTTAGGTGCTATATGGACTAATGGATATGATGCAATAGCATTGCTCCACCTCAGAAAAAGTGCCAACACACCAACGCGTAAACACACAATGCATAAAGGGAGAGGCATTAATCCTCCCATTTTAAAATTTGAAATAATCCTATACGGATTTTCATGTTGTAAGGCTGTAAATGTCGGGCCATGCCTTTGTACAGGTAGTGGTTGAATTGACTTAAAGGGTTGCTTGTAGCAGGCCTAGATCATGGTCAGGTCTAGGTAAACATTTATGAAAACTTCAATGTAATAGATGAGGTTAGGTGAGAGAGGATGAGCTCGTAGAGCCCCTCTTTTGTAAGAAGATATTGTATCAGATTTCATAAGGAAAATAGGCAGAGGAGACTTGAGAGAGAGATCTCAGGGGGAGAAGAGTCTTAGGAGGTCTTAGAAGTTCTAAGAGAGAGCTTGAGAGAACCGAGACTTTGTTATAGTCCATTTTTGTAAACATCTATATAGACACACAAAGATAATAGAAAAGTTGTTTTTATTGCATATGGTTGTTCATGTGTTTATGTATTTCATGAATGAATGTTGTATATGTATGATAAGTTTCATTTACATTAGGAAGATAGATTTCTCTATCTTTGTTTGAGTTTTTTGTATCATTCTGGGTTTTTTAGACTGTGCAAGGAGTGCACAACAGAACATTGGAAGTTTTGTAGCCAGCGCAAGGAGTGCACACCTGAATATCAAATCGAGTTCAGGAGGGGACGTGTCAGGACGGCACACCACAAGGATTCACAGACTCAAGGAGGAGCCTTAGAGTTAATGAACACTCTAGAAGAAGGATTGTGTAGAGGAAGCACATAACAGAAATACTGAAGGTTCTATAGAAGCTCTTCCAGGTGGAAATCGAGCGAGTGCAAGGAGTGTACACGAGAAATCTATCTCAATTTTTGTGAGAAGAAAAGTGTCAGAGGAAAAGACACTCACATAGTTGTTGAATACTCTGGAAAGCTCAGCAAGGAGTGCCTGAGAAGAAGTTTCCAAGAGGGCACTTACACCCCTTCCAAGGAGAGCAAAGGGACATAGTTGTTGAATACTCTGGAGGAAGACCTATGCAAGGAGTGCACCAGGACAACACTCAGACAAAGTGTTGAGAGACAACTATCTGAAGGCTAGTCGAAGCGCAAAGAGAACACACAGAGTGAATTTGTTTCAATTTCCAAAGCTTAGGAGGTTGGGCATAGAAGTGTGCCAAGAGGAGCACCAAATTTCATATAAGGAAGACGCAGAAGGGACGAGTCCCTTAGAAATTGGGCAAGGTTGAAAAGATCAGAAGAGATGGAATGAAGTTGCACATAGAGCACAAGTGTGCACATGGTTGAGGTTGAGTTTCATTGCCAAATCTTAGGAGGGAGAACACATACGAGACCCAAAGCTACAGGGCTCGTCGAAGACAAATTGAAGACTGAAGACTTTCAAAGAAAATGAAATTTTCCAAGTCATAAGAAATAGAAATCTCAGGAGGAGGAGCGACAATAGCCGCTAAATTAGTTGTGGGAAGGAATCTAGACCATTGAACTTCATGTCTAGGCACATAGGAGAGCGCACAAAAGAATAGATCTGAGTCATCGGATCTAGAAGCATGTGGACCAACAACCATTGGATCTGGAGGAAGTGCACGAGGTTTAGTCCTTTAGTGTGCATAGGAGAAGAACTGACTTTCAAAGTCGTGAAGTTCTGAAATGATCGGAACCGTCCATCATCAAAGGCAACAGGTGGCGCAAGATCTGAGTTTTCGGGTGGAAGTACTTCGGGAGGACTGAGTGCATAGGCATTGAAACTCCCAAACCCTGAAGAATCAAAGAAGATAGAGGTTGTCATATCAAAGGGGAGACACGCGCCAAGAGATCATGTGGTTCAGGTGAAGAAGCTCCAAGAGGAACGAGCGCATAGAAGTTTGAAATAGCCAAATCCCAAAGAGCCGAAGAGCCAAGAGTCGTTGATCTGGAAGAGGATATGTGTCACCAGATCATGGAATTCAGAGGATCACACTCCAGGGTTTTTGTGGAAAAGAAGTTTCGAAAATCTCCAAAGCACCGAAGGCCGAAATGATTAAGGGTCATTGATCCCGAAGGAAGAGTGTGGGTCGTTGATCTGCGAAGGGACACGTGGCGAGATATCAACGTTTCACTGAATAACTACTGAGGAAGTCAAGAGCCAGAGTTTTAAGAATTCATGAGACTCGAAATAACGATTATATCTAGACTGTTGATCACAAGGAATAATGACCGTTGATCTAGGCGAGTCGATTTCGAAAATTCAGGGATCAGGCTTCGAAGGACAAGTGTTGGGTTAGGTTCCAACTTCATGAAATGCAAAGTCCCAACGCACTCGAAGGGTTATCCCCAGGTCACAGAAAAGGGTCATATGAATAGGAGGTCAAGGGAGGAGCTAGCGGAGGTCAAGGGAGGAGCTAGCGGAGATCAAGGCGCTTAACCCAGAGACCAGGATTTCAGGGAAAGGAGAGTCAAAGTGGGGTCGCGTAGATTATCCCGAAATGCGAAATCGCGACACGATCATGGTCGTCGATTGGGAGTAGTGCAGGACCGTAGATCGGGTCTTGGAGATAAATCACCAATCGGGGATTGGGGAAATAAGAGTCAGGGTTGAATCACATGCAGAAGTCCAGAAGTCCTGAAATGTGAAGCACCTTCTGATAAGGCGTGCGGTCACAACCTATGGTTGCATGGGGGAAGATTGCGTCAGGTGATTATTTGCGCGAGTGCAGTTTAATTAGGGACTATGGATAAAATAGTCAGATTCCAGTAGGGAATCGAAGAGCCAAAAAGGCTCAAGAATAGGAAGATCCAGAGACCGGGAGGTCGCAAGACCCCAAATGGGAGGGGGGATGCATCAGGTGGTATTAGAGCACATAATTGATTTATGTAGGCAAAGGAGGTAATCAGATTACCGAGCCTTTATTACAGACTTCAAACAAAGGAGATGACCTGATAACATCAGGTGGTATCACAAACAAGAGTTTGCCTATAGACGATAGGTGAAGGAAGCATAGTATTGACGCTTTGTGAAAAGGTTGTTGCATGAATGCAACATCAAAATTTTAAACAACCAGGTAAGCTATGAGAGAAGATGGAGATGCTCGCGGATGAAGAGTAATCCATAGACTTTCCAGGAGGGCAGGTAGAACATGGAAATGGATATTGAAGGCCATGAGTGTGGTCAAAGAGAAGGCCAAAAGAAGAAAATAAATCTAGAGATGGATCTCGATCTCAATCAGGTAAGAGAAAGAATGGAGAAGCTCACATTTAAAATGAAGAAGGATGAAAAATCACATTAGGTGTATGAATGGCCCATGAAGAAGAGAGTGAAATGGACAGTAAAGTAACTGTTGGATAGAGGACAATGAAGGCTAATGAGAAGGTGGATGAGGCATACTGAAAACCTTAGTGACATAGAGAAGGAATTGATTCACATCTGTGAACTAGAAATTGGGAGACACCTCAGTAATGAGGAGGAGGAGAGATCAGATGAAGATCTCGTAACTTGCTAGGTGGGCGGAAATGGACTTTCAAGTTGTCAAGTGGGCAATGGAAAGAGGTAATGTGGAGGTCTCATATACTACCAGGAAAGAAGTGCCAAACTGCCAGATTTCCAAGTGGGCAATGAGATGGGATCGAATGATCTCATAGACTACCAGGTGGGCAACAGAAAATTCCCAAATTGCCAAGTGGGCAGGGAGAAAGAGATGAGACTATTTGAAAGTCTCGGGAGCTCAGAAGTGAGTTCATGTCAACAAGGAGTGGTGATAGATGGAGATTCATGTGGATTTTTGGACCATGTGAACGAAGATGATGAGAAGTTGAATGCTTCCATCACAAAGGAGGAGGATCAGAGGAGCATTTTGATTATTGGAGGGATCAAGTTATTCCTGCCAAACAACCAAGCAGAGGCTGGAGCATGTGTTGTAGATGCAACAATATAAGAAGGACAACCAACTATGACTGTAATGATGAAGGAGAAGATATCAAAAGCTTCCCAAGGAGAAGAGGACGAAATGGAGCAGACACTGATGTCTACCCCAACAGAAGAAGAAGAGAATTCAACATAATTGCTTAAAATGTTTAGCCAGGAAGCTGAAAAGAATATGACTGCAACACTAGAGCCTGCAAAAGAAAGAGAAGAAGACATCATAGACCTTGTTGATCTGTATGCAAAATTGGAATCCCTAGAGAGAAGGGTGATGGTGCAAAGTTTTCACATCCAACAGGTTAAGTTGGAGGCAGATGGAGGAGCATATTAGCCAGAGGAACGGTTGGAGGGAGTTGGAGATATGTCAGCACAAGAGGAGATGACATAAGCTAATCTATCAGAGGAGAAAGTTAAACAACAGGTCATTGAAGATGACACTGCGGAATTGAAGTCTGCAGTAGAGTGGCAACTCAATGCCACAAAGGGAGATAAAGATAGCATGGGGGATTGAGTAGATCTACCCACTAACAAGGAAGAAGTGCAACAGAGAAGACTGCATAAGAAGAGCCAACCACTGGAACCGTTGGACATAGTGATAGAGGAAATCAGGAAGTTGATGTTGAGGTCCGTAGAAGAATTCAACAGAGAGAAGATGAATAGAGGAGATCCTGCCATAGCAGTAGGGAATAAACAGAAGAAAAAATGCAGAAGCAACAACATAGCTGGAGAGGAGCAAGAGGACAACTCTAGAAAAGAATTTGGGATTCATTAGGATTTCAACATTGGAGAAGACGAGATCATGAGCAGGAGCTCATGTTTTTACTAGAAGGGGAGTATGATGTAGGAGCATCTCTCTACCTTGGCAAAACTGTCATCACACAAACACGCAATGCAGAAAGGGAGAGGCATTAATCCTCCCATATGGATTTTCATGTTGTAAGGTTGTAAATGTCGGGCCATGCCTTTGTATAGGTAGTGGTTGAATTTCCTTAAAGGGTTTCTTGTAGTAGGCCTAGATCGTGGTCAAGTTTGGGTAAACATTTATGAAAAATTCAATGTAATAGATGAGGTTAGGTGAGAGAGGATGAGCTCGCAGAGCCCCTCTTTTGTAAGGAGATCTTGTATCAGATTTCATAAGGCAGATAGGTAGAGGAGACTTGAGAGAGAGATCTCAGGGGGAGAAGAGTCTTAGGAGGCATTAGGAGGTCTTAGAAGTTCTGAGAGAGCTTGAGAAAATTGGGACTTTGTTACAGTCCAGTTTTGTAAACATCTGTATAGACACACAGAGATAATAGAAAAGCACTTTTTCCTGCATATGGTTGTTCATGTGTTTATGTATTTCATGAATGAATACTGTAGATGTATGATAAGTTTCATTTACAGTAGGAAGATATATTTCTCTATCTTTGTTTGAGTTTGTTGTATCATTCTGGGTTCTTTAGACTGTGCAAGGAGTGCACAACAAAACATTGGAAGTTCTGTAGCCAGCGCAAGGAGTGCGCACCTGAATATCGAATCGAGTTTAGGAGGGGACGTTCTAGGAGGGCACACCAGAAGGATTCACAGACTCAAGGAGGAGCCTTAGAGTTGCTGAACACTCTAGAGGAAGGATTGTGAAGAGGAAGCACATAACATAACCACTGAAGGTTCTGTAGAAGCTCTGCCAGGTGGGCATCGAGCAAGTGCAAGGAGTGTACAAGATAACTCTATCTCGAGTTTTTTGAGAAGAAAAGTGTCAGAGGAAAAGACACTCACAGAGTTATTGAATACTCTGGAAAGCTCAGGAAGGAGTGCTTGAGAAGAAGTTGCCAAGAGGGCACTTACAACCCTTTCAAGGAGAGTAAAGGGACATATTTGTTGAATACTCTGGAGGAAGACCTGTGTAAGGAGTGCACCAGGCCAACACTCGGACGAAGTGTTGAGAGACAACTATTTGAAGGCTAGTCAAAGAACAAAGAGAACATGTAGAGTGAATTTATTTCAAGTTCCAAAGCTCAGGAGGTCGGGTGCAGAAGTGTGCCAGGAGGAGTACTAAATTTCTTCTAAGGAAGACGCAGAAGGGTTGATTCCCTTAGAAACTGGGCAATGTTGAAAAGCTCAGAAGAGATAGCACAAAGTTGCACATAGAACACAATTATGCACAAGTTTGAGGTCAAGTTTCATTGCCAAAGATCAGAATCGAGAACACAGACGAGACCCAAAGATACAGGGATCGCAGGAGACAAATTGAAGACTGAAGAATTTCAAAGAAAACAAAATCTTCCAAGTCAAAAGAAATCGAAAGCTCGGGAGGAGGAGCAACAAAAGCCGCTAGATCGACTGTGGGAAGGAATCTGGACTGTTGAACTTCACATCTAGGCACACAAGAGAGCATGCAAGAGGAACAGATCTAAGCCGTTGGATCTGGAAGCGCGTGGACCAACAACCGTTGGATCCGGAGGAAGTGCACAAGGTTTATTCCTTTAGTGTGCACATGAGGAGAGCTGACTTGCGAAGTCATGAAATTTTGAAATGATCATAACTCTCCATCATCAAAGGAAAAAGGTGGCGCAAGATCTGAGTTTTCGGGTGGAAGTACTCCGAGAGGACCGAGTGCACAAGAGTTGAAACTCTCAAACCCCGAAGACCCGAAGTTGATAGAGGTCGCCAGATCAAAGGGGAGACACGCGTCAAAAGATCGTGTGGTTTGGGTGAAGATGCTCCGAGAGGAATGAGCACACAGAAGATTGAAACATCCGAAGCCTGAAGAGCTGAAGAGTTGAGAGCCGTCGATCTGGAAGAGGACATGTGTCACCAGGTCATTGACTTCGAAGGATCTCACTTCGGGGTTTTCATGGAAAAGAAGTTTTGGAAAGCTCCGAAGCACCAAAGGCTGAAATGATTAAGGGTCGTTGATCTCGAAGGAAGAGCGTGGGTCGTTAATCTACGAAGAGAAACATGGTGAGAGATCAACATTTTGTTGACTCCCTACTGAGGAAGTCAAGAGACAGAGTTTTAAGAATTCGCAAGACTCAAAATAATGATTAGATCTAGACCGTTGATCACAAGGAATAGTGACCATTGATCTAGGTGAGTGGATTTTGGAAGTTCGGGGATCAGGCTTCGAAGGACAAGCGTTGGGTTGGGTTCCAAATTTGCGAAATGCAAAGTCACAATGCACACGAAGGGTTAGAGCTAGGTCACAAGAAAGGGTCATATGAATAGGAGGTCAAGGGAGGAGCTAGCGGAGATCTAGGTGATTAACCCGAAGATCGAGATTTCGGGGAAAGGAGAGTCAGAGTTGGCTCGCGTAGATTATCCTGAAACGTGAAATCCTGACATGATCGTGGTCGTCGATTGGGAGTAGCGCAGGACCGTAGATCTGGTCCTGGAGAGAAATCGTCAATTGAGGATTCAGGAAATAGAAGTTAGGGCTAACTCACATGCAGAAGTCTCGAAGTCCCGAAATGCGAAGCAACTTTTGATAAGGCGTGCGGTCACAACCTGTGGTCACATGGGGGAAGATTGTGTTGGGTGCTTGTTTGCGCGAGTGCAGTTTCATTAGGGCTTGTGGATCAAATAGCCAGATTCTAGCAGGGAATTGAAGAGCCAAAAAGGCTCGAGAATAGGAAGATCCAGAGACCGGGAGGTCGCAGGACCCCGAAGGGGAGGGGGGCTGGATCATGATACACGGGTTAACACTTATAGGTGTTATGGAATATATAGATTATGGGTTAAAAGTGTTAAGGGATATGGGTCTTAAAGGTTATAGGGGCATAAGAATTAATGAATAATAAGGGTTATGACTTATCGACATTAAAGATTATAATTCTTATTACTTATATTAAGGGTTATTTTGTTGGGTGATAAAAGTTAAATATATTAAAGATTATGCATTGGGTGTGAGAGATTATAGTTGTTATGGGTTATAGTGTCATGGAATATGGGATTTTAGAATTTAAGGACCATATGTTAAATGGGTGAAGGTTATATATGTATTAGGTGTTATAGGTTATAAATGTTAGTGATTGAGAGTTAAAGTATGAAGTTATAGGTATTAGGTTTTATGGATTCATGGTCACAAGGGTTAGAGTTTATAAATATTTATGGTTATATTAAGGGTTAATTTAGGTTAGTGGTAAGGGGAATGACCTAGGGGTTAGTGACTATATAAAGAGTTATGATGGATATCGATTATGGTTATAAGGTTTAGGGATAAGTAGTGATAATGTTTATAAGTTATACATTAGGGACTATAAGTGTATATATGGGTTATATTAGAGGTTATAAGTGTTATGGGTTGATAGATGTTATAACTGTTAAGGGTTGTTAGGGGTTATATGGTTTAGAGATTAAGGGTAACATCAACTCTATAAGTTTGGTGCTAGTGATTAGGTTTATAATGTTAAGGTGTAAGGGATTTTTGATGTTAATGGTTGATATTTTAAAGGGGTAAATATTACATGTGCTATAAATGTAAAGAGTTTATATATGAAAGGGGTAGATATTATATTAGAGGTTATGTGGTTCTAAGAGTTAGTGATTATATGGATAAAGGCTATATAATTTAGAGATTAAGTATTAGATGTTATATTATTTAGAGGTTAAATGGATTAAATGAGTTAGGTGTTATATGGAATAAGGAATAAAGGGGTTAACAATTATAGGTGTTATGGATTATCTAGATTGGGGGTTATAAATGCTAATGGTTATGGGTCTTAGGGTTTATAGGGATTAAGGATTATAGAGACCATATGCTTTAAGGGATAGGAATTATAGACATTAAGGTAATATTTATTTCTTATATTAGGGGTCATAGTGGTTTGGGGGTGATAAAAGTTAAATGTATTAAGAGGTTAGGTGTGAGGGATTATAGTGGTTATGGGTTATAGTGTTATGGGATAAGGGATTATAGAGGTTAAGAGTCATATTCTAGATGGGTGAAGCTTATATGTGTATTAGGTGTTAGGGGTTATAAGTGTTAGCACTTAAGGTTTAAATTCAAGCTATAGGTGATGTCGGTTATGGATTCATGACCATAACAATTATAGCTTGTATTGATTTAACGTTATATTAGAGGTTAATATGGGTTAGTGGTAAGTGGCTATAGGGGATATGGGTTCTATGGCTTAAGTGTGATGAGTTCCATAAAAGGTTATGAGGGATATATGTTATTATTATCATTATAATAATGGTTAGTTGTTGGGATTAATACAATTTAAGGATACAAGTTTATGAGGGATAATGGTTATGGCGCGGGGTCCTCACTTAGTGAACCTATGACATAACACTTTTGATCGTGGGATATTAAATAATACCCCTAATTTCACTAGATATTGATAAATACCTCCAAAAATCCTTTTGTTGAACCCCGCTCCCAATACATATTTCTAATCAAATAAACCCCTATTTTTACTAGATACTCATTTCTATACCCCCCAATACCTATAAACCCATCGATACCCCACATCCCCCCCTTATACCTACAATATATTGGATTTATTTTTCAAAATTAAAAAACTCCCTTTATGAATGAATGTGATAAGATATTTGTCGATAAGGTGAAGCTCCCATGGGTTATGGTTTTAAGAATTAGGAGTTGGAAGTAATAATGTTTAAGGATTAGAGTTATAGATTTCCTATATTAGGGTTAGTATGTCATGTGGATTACAAATGATTTGTTATAGGAGTAAAGCAGTTATATAGGTTAGGAATAAGGGGTTATTGTAGTTATTATAGATATTTTAGTGGTTGGCAGTTATAGGGAGCATAGGTTTTAGGATTTAGTGGTTATATTAGGGATTATAAGTGATATGTGTTATTGCAATTAGAGATTACGGCTTATATGGTCTATATTAGGGGTACATGTGTTATGTATAATAGTTATTATAGGGTGTTATGGATAATAATGAATATATGGTTAAATGGGTTAGGGAAGTAAGAACTAAATACAATAGGTGGTAGGAGTCATATATGTTAAGGGTTGTAGAGTTTAGAAGTTATAGGGGTTGAGGGTTAGAGTTATAAGGGTTGTGTTAGAGTTTATAGGGGTTATATGTTAAGAGTTATAGGCTTTAAAGGTTAGGGATAAGGAGTAATAAAGTTTAGAAGTTATATGCATTAGGGGATGTAAGTGTTTATGTAGGTTATATTAGATATTATAAGTGTTAGGATTATAATAGTTAAGGGTTATATTAGAAGTTATAAGCATAGAGTTTGATAAATATTGAGGTTAACTTTAAGATTAAGGGATTATAGATGTTACATCTAGATATGTTAAAAGGTAAAGGTTATATGTATTATATATGGAAAGAGTTGAGATATTAAACTATAAATGTTATATGTGTTATACATATTAATGATTATGTGTTAGGGGTAAGGAGATATAAGGTGTAGGGCTAAGGATAGGGTTAATAATGGTTATCAATACTTTAAGGTTGACAGGGGTTAGATGTCTAAAATCTTACTTCTTAGTAAAATACAATAAAATTATACTCTATGTATGCTTGGGAGCAAAAAACAAACTACTTTTAAATGAATTATTTATATATATATATATATATATATATATATATATATATATATATATATATATATATATATATATATATATATATATAAAAGTTAAAATAGATTTTCAGTTTCCAAAAAGTTTAATGGATTTTTAAATAAGTGGCCAACAATTATATAAAAATTATATCTTTTATACTTTTATGTTTAATAAAACAAAAACAACATTCAATATCTACTTATTTAAGTAAAGGTTCATGAAAATTGATAAACCTAATTACATGAGTAAAAATATTGAAAATTAAATTATTTAAAATTAAATTATTTATATTTATCATTATAATTGTAATTAATATGAAAATATTAATATTTTTTATAAATATATAAAATAATTATTAATCAATCTATATATATATATATCTATATATAACTTGAAAAAGAACATTTTTTTTTAAGTTAGTGTAGAAATCTATATTACTTGTAGCAAATATGATACAAAATGGGGATCCTAGTCTGCGTAAAAGGAAACCAGACCGGGAGACCCTTGCTGTTGGTTTTGATAATCACTCTAGAGGTATATGGTCTGCCAAATTTTGGAAACCAGACCAGACCTCCCTTATCAAGTCTGAGATGCAAAGTCACAATGGAGCTAACTAAAAGCTTCATTAACACCAAAGTCTACTACAAAACTTAACTAGCCTTCTACATCTTGGGCATAACTAAAATTAAAAATAATTGAGTTCATTGATCGAAAACTAAGAGTCGTTACAGCACCTGGGGGTGATCCTCCCCTCCACCCTCTTGGCCCTTGTTGTCCTCCTTTGGGGGAACTATTCTGGTTTTCCTGATATGGGTTGGTGCTCCTTGTCCATCCACAGGAATAATGTCCATATGATGGACACATCTTAGGTAAAGGTGTAACTATGCAACCATACACTCCTGCTTTATTTTTTGGTCCTTTTCTACCTCCACTAATAACTTGATAATCATTTCTAGACCGCTAAGTCGACGCTCGATCTTGTCCAACATTGTTTTAATATCCTAATGGTCTTCCTGTCTCGCCCCCTCCCGCTCAGATTTTACTTTTCCAATCAACATCTTGGTGAACCAAGCAGTCTCTACCATTTTATGGTAGAGGGTCTCCCTGGGATGCGTAGCCCCTAGGTCTATCACCCAAATTGATTCCTACGCCATCTCTCCCCACTCTTTGTCACTCCGATCCTCCTTAATTTTATCTTCCCACTTGTTGACTGCTTCCTTCCCCTTCGGCAAGACCAACATATGGAAGGTGCTTTCTGCCTCTCTCGTAGCTTGCTCAATCCTAGTCAAACACCTCGAGCTTTCTAGGATCTCCTTCCCCAGGGGGCCTCTCTTTCTCTGCATGTGATTTAGATGTGCCATGTTTCTTTGTCTCCCCGAGACCCTATGCTGGAAGTTATTGCTATTCCTCACTTCGCTCCTCTCCTTACCTACTCTACTCTTGAGGCTATAATGACCCTTATGTTGGAAAACTAAGAGAGGCGGGGGTTAATCAGTTGTTTCCATGCTTAAACATTTCTGCTTATTTTAAACTCTTTACAAAACACTCAATGACAATCACAATAATGCAGGGAAATACGCAGTAGCACATTCATCATCAGTCACACATATGAGATACACAGAGACATATATTTCCTAAGGAAACCCATAAGGGGTAAAAACCTCTTCTTCTTTATATGATAAGTAATCTTTACATTCTTTACATTATCATACATATGAGCACCAACTCATAATGAGGCTGCAACCTCTGTTTTGGCAAGCTGCTACTTGCTGAGAGCACCAACTCTTTGTTTTCTCTAGCACCAACTAGAAGGAAGCACCAACTCCCCGGTTTCTCTAGCATCAACTAGAAGGAAGCACCAACTTCCCAAGTGTTCCAGCACTAACTGGATGGAAGCACCAACTTCCAATTATACAGGCACCAACCTGTAAAACAGAGAACAACAGTTCTCCCTTGCACCACCCTGCCACCCTGGTTTCTCTGGCTGCAGCCAGATGGAAGCTACAACTCCCTGTGTTCAAGCACCCACTTGAACCTTTGAGGACAATAGTCCTCCCTAGCACCTCCCTTCCACCCTAACATATAAATTTTTTCTAATGAAACTTATCACAGTGATACAATATTTATCATTGGCTTACCAGACTTATCATTATTCTGCTACACTGAGTTGTATGTCTGCATCAGTGTCTTATGCACACTTCTCTACGCTTTATGTTCTTCTCGCATTATGCATTGTGTGTCATCTCCATTTAATCCACCATTCCTCTGCTCTTTATTTCAGCTATTGTACACTCCTTCTTCTACACTCCTGAATCCCTCACCACAACAACAACCCCCATATCTTCTCTGTTCTGCATACTTATAGTCTCTGTGCCCCTTGTGCATGTTGTTCCGCCATGCTTCTGCATGCTCTCTCACATCGAGTACTCTACCTGTTCATCATGGCAACTCTTCAGCTTCTCTGGTAGTTGGATCCATCTATCAATTGCCTCTACAAACAATCTTCATTCCACTAGCAGATTCCTAGAGACTCTTCAACTCCTCTAGCAATCACACAGAAGTCTCTTTGAGTCCTCTGACATAAACCATCAGTGGTTTCTAGCAGTTACACTGTGAACCTCCAAAGACCGCTTCAGCAACTGAATCACCACTGATCGATTAACTGTGAAGAGCAACAATAGCCCTTCGATCATACTTAAATTCACATGTACCGTTGGATGGAGTTCGTAGGGTCTTGCGTTTAATTCATATGCCCACTGGCTGTGACCAAGTGCTAAACAAAGTTTTAATTTCGTGATCTCGCATCTCAACATTCCTGTGATAAAGGATCTCGACACTCCAAGTTGCGATCGTCGAGACTCTAAGATGGAGCTTAGCACTGCTAGCTTCTTCCCTTCACATGAACACCGATGGTGACCATAGGCTGCACCAAAAGGCGCTTTGTATTTCACAAATTTATAAACTTCATTGAGCCTGATCAATGGTCGAGATCTCCGATGATCCGATGGTCTAGATCTCATCACGATCTTGCATATCACGATTTCTGTGATGAAGGGTCTTGATGCTCCAAGTCGTGATCACCGAGACTTTGAGATGGAGCTTAACACCGCTAGCTCCTTCCTCTATCTTCCACAGATGTAACCACTGGCTGTGACCACAGTCTTATTCGAAAACACATTTCACACGTTTTCATATCGGGTATTCTGTGATGAGTCCTCTCAACTCTCCATGTCATGAACTCTGAAATAGGGCTTGGCTTCTCTAGCTCTCGACAATGTGACCATGAGATATGACCACTCACCAATCAAACGAGCACTTTGCCCCTTTGACTTTTTAGTCAGTGAAATGATGATCTTTTTCCATGTGTCCTCTAGATCCAACGGTCCACGATTGTCCTCGATGGACTGCCAGGATTCCTTCATAGTTTTGGAGATTTGGATGACTCTTAGTCTTATCCACCTTCTAGCTTCACCATATATAACGATTTTTTTTCCTTCGTAATTACTCCATATTTGACGGCCCAGAACTTATCACGATTTAGCCACTTCACGAACCTTCTTCATGCTTGATCAACGGTCCACAATCCTTGGTGATTTGACGGTCTAGATATTTTCATGATCTCGCATATCGCGAGTTTGAACCTCTTTCCTTTGGATTTCTCGATCTGCGAAACTCCTAAACAAAACCTTTGTCGTTCACCACGTGTCCTTCTTGAATCAACTGTCAAGATTGTTATCGCGATTTCGCTTATCGCGAGTTTGAACCTCTTTCCTTTGGATTTCCCGATCTGCGAAACTCTAAAAACCTTTGTCGTGCTTTGACTGTTTTCCTCCTTTTGAGCTTACACTGTTGATCTTGCCATTCGATCGTTGTTGTTCTTCTTCCTTGCTTGCCTGTCTGTTGATCTTCCTTGCCTACCTATTTGTCATTGTTGTTGTTGTTCTTGCCATCAATGACAAGCATGCTCTTCTTGTAAACATGCCAACAATCTCCCCCTTTAACATTGATGGAAACCCTGAAAGGCTGCACTAATCTGTTTGGACGTCCAACTATAGCATCTGATCCAGACCACTCCTTTTCTCCCCCTTTGACATCAATTTCAAAGAAAACACGCTCCCCCTGAGCTGTTGCAGTATGTTTAGGAGGTATCAGATGTTCAACCAATACAAACTCCCCCTAAGAGGATGGACTTGCTTAGATGTGAGATGGGATGACACCCAGCTTCTGTCGGAGATATTCAAATGGTGTCTTGGCTAGGGGTTTAGTAAAGATGTCTGCAATTTGTTTCGTGGTTGGAATGTAATGGACCTTAACAAACTGATTGATGACCTTCTCTCTCAGAAAATGGTATTTTATGGGAATATGCTTGGTCTTGGAGTGGAATACAGGATTCTTGGACACACTGATGGCACTAGTGTTATCACAATGAATTGGGATCGGTGTAGCGTATTTTACCTCCAAGTCTACAAGTGTCTGAATCATCCATAATACCTTAGTGCAACAGGTAGCAACAACAATGTACTCTGCCTCTGTAGTTGATAAAGAAATGGAACCTTGCTTTTTACTCAACCATGCTACTAGATAATCTCCTAAGAAAAACACACGTCCACTCGTGCTTTTCCTTTCATCCATGTAGTTAGCCAAATCAGCATCTGAGTAGGCTGATAATTGAAAATTTTGATTCTTAGGATACCATAGGCCATAGTTCATTGTTTCTTTCAAATATCTGAATATCCTTTTGACAACTAGTAAATGACTCTATTTAGGTGCAGACTAATATCTTCCTACCATTCCAACAACATGCATTATGTTTGGGCGAGATGTTGTGATGTACAACAGGCTAACTATCATTGACCTATATGAACTTTGATCAACATAAGGTGAGTCATCATCTTTTCTTAATTTGCATCCAGTAACCATAGGTGTGCCCACAGGTTTAGAATCTTCCATTTGAAACCTTTTCAACATTTCTCTTAGATATTTTTCTTGAGAAATGAACATCCCTTCAGACCTCTGAGTAATTTGTAGACCAAGAAA
>ML782124.1:74063-94376 GCA_009831015.1 Picea engelmannii | reverse complement strand
AAAGCTCTTGGACTTAAATTGTGTCCTGTTTAGCTTTCCTACTTGGTAGGGTTTACACATTGAATCTTGGGGCTTTGATATTCTTGGAAGATCTTTTACTGCCTCGAGATTTCTGAGTTTGATTAAGTGGTCAAAGTTTAGATGTCCAAGTCTCCTATGCCATAACCATCTTTCATCAAGTTTTCTTAGATGACATTCTTCTCTATTTTCTTTCAACACATATACGTTATTTTTTGTCCTTATGCCTTTGGCCACCACTTGTCCTGAGTTTACAGACTTTATCTTGTAGTCCTTGGACGTGAACACCACTTCACATCCTCTGTCACACATTTGACTTACACTGAGCAGATTATGTTTCATCCCATCTACAAGTAGAACATCTTGGGATTTTCCTTTTCCATTACTTAAACTCACCATCCCTTTATCCTTTATTTTACCTAGAGCATCATTTCCAAAGGTTACGTTTCTTGATTTTCTTTCACTTAGAGATAGAAAATTACCTTTTTCTCCCGTCATATGTTTGGAGCATCCACTGTCTATACCAAGTGTTTGTTTTTCTTTGAGCTGACAACACTAATCCACACTTGTCACTTTCTTTCTTCTTCCAAAACTTGACATTTTCAGTAGGGGAATTCAAATCTGGTTCATAGTTCTTTAATCGACAGTCAACAAATTTATGTCCATAGTTATGACAGATGTAGCATTCAATCTCATTGTTCAATAGGTCAAAATTATTGTTGCAGCATTGTCTACTCATTGACTGTTGATTATTTCTTGACCTCCTTAGTTGCATGTCCCTAGACTTAATTTGGCAATTTGCAATCTGTGAAGGTTTATTACTTGGCTGCATCCTTTTTTGTTGTGGCAAGTATTTATTCCTTTGAAATATTAATTGTTCATGTCTAAGTCTTAAGGAACAATTTACAGCTTTGTGACCAAAGTTAGAACAGTAGAAACAATAGCCATAGAAAAATTATTTGTACCTAGAAAATGGTTGTCTTCCTTGAGCAAATTGATTTCTTCCATGCTGATGATGTCTTTTAGCAAGGAGTGCTTTATTTCTTTGTTCTATAGATTCAGTCCTGGCACCTTTTTCCTTACTTGTCCTGGGCGGCTGATTGTCTTCCTTTGTTTCTGCGGGTTTGTTGTTGTCATTGGTTGTACATTTGACAAACTTGATGGGTTCTTTGTTTCTTGGCTTGACACTACTTGATCTCTCTTCATAACCCAAACCAATTTTTAGCTTTGGATTCCTTTGCTGATTCAGAATGGTGGCTAATCCTTTTGAGGCTTTGATACTTGACAGATTCTGATTATACAAGGCTTGAAACTTCTCCATCTCTTTCCTAGTTTTCACTAATTCTTGTTCTAATGCTTCACATCTTGCCTTCTTTTTTGATAACTGTCGTTTCAGAATGTCTTCGATTTTCTTTGCTTCTTATCCAGTAAAGGACGCCAAGCTTCAAACCTACAGAATACAGTTTGAACAGCTAAAGATGGAGGAAGATGAAACTATTGGAAAATACTTTCTGAGAGTAGAAGAAATGGTAAATGCAATGAAAGCACTTGGTGAAAAGATTGAGGAACCTTATTTAGTTCATAAAATGTTGAGATCTCTCCTAGATAGGTTCAACCCTAAGGTATTTTCTATAGAAGAACTTAATGATCTAAAAATCTTGGAGTTTGATCAACTTCTAGGATCATTGACTGCATATGAAATGAGAATAGTTAAAGATAAACCCACCTCCAGAGAAGCATCATTTAAAGCAAACAAGATGGCGTCTTTGCTGATACAGTTATCCTCATTCTTGTCTACTTTAAATGATGCTTCTCTGGAGGTGGGTTTATCTTTAACTATTCTCATTTCATATGCAGTCAATGTTCCTAGAAGTTGATCAAACTCTAAGGTTTTTAGATCATTAAGTTCTTCTATAGCAAAGACCTTAGGGTTGAACCTATCTAGGAGAGATCTCAAGATTTTCTGAACTAAAGAAGGTTCCTCAATCTTTTCACCAAGTGCTTTCATTGCATTTACCATTTCTTCTACTCTTAGAAAGCATTTTCCAACAGTTTCATCTTCCTTCATCTTTAGTTGTTCAAACTATATTCTGTAGGTTTGAAGCTTGGCGTCCTTTACCTTTTCATTACCTGCATAACTGCTAATGCGTTTGTCCCACGTTTCTTTGGCAGTTCCTAGGTGCATAACTTTTACGAATTCTGCTTCTGCAAGCTCACTCAAGATAGCATTCATAGCCTTAGCGTTGAAGCTAAATTCTAGCTTGTCATCCTTATTATCTAGTACAACTGGCTTTACATAACCAGTATCTACCACATCCCAGACATCTGCATTTAAAGCCATTATGTAGGTTCTCCTTCTAACTTTTCAGAAGGCAAAGTTTGTTCCATTGAACAGAGGGGCCTTATTGGTTGAATTTCCTTCATGGCTTGACATGTTTAAGCTCTAGGATCTACCCTTAGATAAAAGGGGTTGGCTCTGATACCAATTGTTGGACAACTGAGATGGGGGGGGTGGTGAATCAATTGTTGTCGTGCTTAAACATTTATGCTTATTTTAAACTCTTTACAAAGCACTCAATGACAATCACAATAATCCAGGGAAATAAGCAGTAGCACATTCAACATCAGTCACACATATGAGATAAACAGAGATAGATATTTACCGAGGAAACCCATAAGGGGTTAAAACTTCTTCTTCTTTATATGATAAGTAATCTTTACATTCTTTACATTATCATACATATGAGCACCAACTCATAATGAGGCTGCAACCTCTGTTTTGGCAAGCTGCTACTTGCTGAGAGCACCAACTCTCTGTTTTCTCTAGCATCAACTAGAAGGAAGCACCAACTCCCTGGTTTCTCTAGCACCAACTCCCCAAGTGTTCCAGCACCAATTGGATGGAAGCACCAACTTCCAATCATACAGGCACCAACCTGTAAAACAAAGAACAACAGTTCTCCCTTGCACCACCCTGCCACCCTAGTTTCTCTAGCTGCAGCCAGATAGAAGCTACAACTCCCTGCGTTCAAGCACCCACTTGAAACTTTGAGGACAACAGTCCTCCCCAACACCTCCCTTCCACCCTAACATATAAATTTTTTCTAATGAAACTTATCATAGTGATACAATATTTATCATTGGCTTACCAGACTTATCATTGTTCTGCTACACTGAGCTGCTCTGTCTGCATCAGTGTCTTCTGCACACTCCTCTACGTTTTATGTACTTCTCACGTTACGCATTGTGTGCCATTTCCATTTAATCCACCATTCCTTTTCTCTTTATTTAAGCTATTGTACACTCCTCCTTCTACACTCCTGAATCCCTCACCACAATAGCAACCCCCATCTCCTCTCTGTTCTACATACTTATAGTCTTTGTGCCCCTTGTGCATGATGTTCCGCCATGCTTCTGCATGCTCTCTCACGTCGAGTACTCTACCTGTTCATCATGGAAACTCTTTAGCTTATGTGGCAGTTGGATCCATCTGTCAATTGCCTCTACAAACAGTCTTCATTCCACTGGCAGATTCCTAAAGACTCTTCACCTCCTCTAGCAATCACATAGAAGTCTCTTCGAGTCCTCTGACAAAAACCATCAGTGGTTTCTAGAAGTTACACTGTGAACCTCCAAAGACCGCTTCAACAACTAAATCACCACTAATTGGTTAAATGTGAAGAGCAAAAATATTCCTTCGATCATACTTAAATTCACCTATACCGTTGGATGGAGTTCGTAGGGTCTTGCGTTTAATTCATATGCCCACTGGCTGTGAACGAGCCCTAAACAGATTTTTAATTTTGTGATCTCACATCTTGGCATTCCTATGATAAAGGATCTTGACACTTCAAGTCACGATCGCTAAGACTCTGAGATGGAGCTCAGCACCGCTAGCTTCTTCCCCTCACGTGACCACAGGCTGCGCCAAAAGGCGCTTCGTATTTCACGAATTTATAAACTTCATCAAGCCTGATCAACAATCAAGATCTTTGATGATCTGATGGTCCAGATCTCATCGCGATCTCACATATCATGATTCCTGTGATGAAGAGTCTTGATGCTCCAAGTCACGATCGTTGAGACTCCGAGATGGAGCTTAACACCGCTAGCTCCTTCCTCTATCTTCTGCAGATGTAACCACTGGCTGTGACCACAACCTTATTCAAAAATGCATTTCACACTTTCACATCTCGGGTATTCTGTGATGATTCCTCTCAACTCTCCATGTCATGAACTCCGAAATAGGGCTTGGCTTCTCTAACTCTCGACAATGTGACCACGAGATATGACCACTCGCCAATCAAACGATCACTTCACTCCTTTGAATTTCTAGTCAGTGAAACAATGATCTTTTGCCATGTGTCCTCTGGATTCAATGGTCCACGACTATCCTTGATGGACGACCAATATTCCTTCACAGTTTTGGAGAGTTGGATGACTCTTGGTCTTATCTTCCTTCCATCTTCACCATATCTAACGGTTGTTGGTCCTTCATAATTACTCCAGATCTGACGACCTAGAACATATCATGATTTCACCACTTCACAAACCTTCTTCATGGTTGATCAATGTTCCACAATACTTGGTGATCTGACGGTCCAAATATTTTTGTAATCTCGCATATCGCGAGTTTGAACCTCTTTCCTTTGGATTTCCCAATCTGCGAAACTCCAAAACAAAACCTTTGTCGTTCATCATGTGTCCTTCTTGAATCAACTGTCAAGATTGTTATCGTGATTTCGCTTATCACGAGTTTGAACCTCTTTCCTTTAGATTTCCCGATCTGTGAAACTCCAAAAACCTTTTTCGTGCTTTGACTGTTTTCCTCCTTCTAAGCTTACACTGTTGATCTTTTCATTCGATCGTTGTTGTTCTTCTTCCTTGCCTGCCTGTCTGTTGATCTTCCTTGCCTGTCTATTTGTCATCGTTGTTGTTGTTCTTGCCATCAATGACAAGCATGCTCTTCTTGTAAACATGCCAACACCTTACTCGTTAACACCTTCTGGCTGCACTCTTTTCTACTGGCCTTCTTCTTATAGTGTTTCCTCATCCACAAGCCTGTACCTCCTACCAATTTTTGCCCGAGGTGGTGAGCTCGCCCTTCATTATTTGCTGGTAAGGATGGGCTGCCCATGATGCTACGATCTTTTCCTAAGTCCTTTCCTCTGCCCTTACTCACATTGGATCTGATCGTTCTTATCCCCGTACTTGTCCTGGGGGCCTATGATCCTTCCCTGGTTATCACCATCTCCTCATCCCTTAATTCATTCTGAAAACATGGCCTGCTACCTGGTTGCTCTATCTTTCTTTCACCTCTAACCTTGTTGATGTATCATACTACCTTCCATCCACCCACCTGTTGCCTGTCATGTTCCCACATGATAACTAGTGACCAGATGTTGTAAGAATCAAATTATCCCTGGGTCCCACGTCAATTCGAGAAGCCTCACGTCATCCTTGATGTGACCCTCGTCATTAAAGATGCCACCATGATCTCGTGCTGCTAGGTGGATGTAGTATGTTCTAATTCCCCCCTTGGGTATTCTGGCCCAGGCCTCGTCTAGTTCTTGTACCTCATTGGCTAGCCTGTCCGCTAGCACATTCGTCGTCCTGGGAATCCATCGAAACTCTACTGTGTTCAGGGTTCGTAGATGCTCCTTGCATTTTTGAAGGGACTGCGCTAGACACCAATGTCTTTGCACCTTGCCCACCTTGGTTCCATACTGGAGTTTCTTCTCAATGTTGATAACCAGAGTTGAATCTCCTTCCATGATGGCATTTGTCATACCTTCTCTAAGAAAAATATCTAGGCCGAGTTCTAGAGCTCCAAACTCCATTGTGTTATTTGTTGAATTTTCTATGCTCCCAACAGGCAAACGATTGTTCCACCACTATCTCTTATTACTCCACTAGCTCCTGCCACCACCAAATTGCCTTTCGCCACCCTGTCAAAAATAAGTTTGAGGAAACGTGTTGGAGGAGGAGCCTAGGTACTAACTCTTGTATGGATCTGCGGATCTCAGGCCCCAGATATGCTATAGCTCCATTCTTTCATATAGAACAGTTCCAAAATTCGAGAGTCTTGACCTGTGGTTTGATTTTTGGCATTGTTAAGGTTAAGGCAATACACTGTTTCTCTTATTTGAGTTACAATTGTGTCCTTTATCTGCTCTGTCGGTTAGCTTTCATTCTTGAAAATTCGCCTGTTCTGTTCCTTCCAAATTTCCCATATAACCAACCCCAACGTCAGGCCCCAACAAAGGTTCACCACCTCATTTCGTTGTAACTTTATTTCTAGTCTTTGATTGTCGCTCCGATATCCCCCCTGACCTGATTCAATTGGCGGTAAATACAGGCCACCCAGTCCCAGATCTCGGCTGTATAGATGCATTCGTTGAGGAGATGATCCATCGACTCTTCCTTGACCTCACATAGGTGAAACTATGAGGGACCTATGAAACCTCTTTTTGTTAGGTTCACCAGGTCGGTATCCTCTTTTGTAGGACTAGCCATTCGAACATTTTGATCTTTGGCCATTGGGGGCCCTTCCACATCCTCTCCCAATGTGGCTTTGGGTTTTCTTGGTCCCGACCTTATATGAAATACCAAGCCTCTTTTAGGTTGAATTCGCCCCCATTTTTCCTTCCCCGCCTCAATTGGTCCTCTTCTTCTGAGACCCCAATTTTCCTTTTCCCCAATTCCTCCTCAACCTCTTTCGTCACCATGTCGACCTGAGCTCTATTATGTGGGTTAATTTTGTCCCAAATCCTCCACCCAACGTTCCCCTCCTTTTGCTTCCAATACTAATGGAATTTCATTTTTCCTTGCCTAATAATCGCATGTTTGAGCTCCTCTCTATCATGATTTTCCATTCTAGGTTCATGTTTCCATGCGTCCTCCCAGAACCTCATTGTTCTCCTATTCCTGACTTCCCAAAAGCTGTGACTCTGTATCTAGTTTTTGTTTCTTCAAGCTAGATTCCAAATGGTTGACCCCTCCCTTGTGCCCATGAACTTGATCCTCTCTTGGTTGTTGACTTCTGGGGCATATTTATCTTTCCACAGATTTACCCATGGCGCCGAGATTTCCTTTACCCATCTCCACCACAATTTTTCCCCACATGCTTTGTTGGTTACCTGTGGGTCTTGTAACCCGAGGCCCCCTTTTTTCTTCAGTGTTTGTTGGCACAGGGGCAGACCCAAGGTTCACTACAAGAGTGAACAAACAATCCCTAGCTACTGGCCCTTTCGGCAACACCTGCGAAGCAGATGCAATATCACCCGAAGTAGCTATGAGGGGGTTGCAGGACAAAAATGTCTACAACCAGGGGAATATCAAGTGGATCCAGTACAACAGCAACACAACATGCATCTATCACCTATCAGGTTAAATATATCCTGCACAACTATAGATATGATCTAATACAGTAACGCAAATAATAATATAACAACGACAGAGATCAAAGCATCAATCACACACACAACAAAATATGTACGTGGTTCACCCTCTCTCTAGGGCTACGTCCATAGAACTGTGCTTATGATTTATTAAGGTAAAGCATACAATTCTTTTCTACACTCTTATCTAGCAGATATTCTTTCTTCTCTCTCTTTCTCTTCCTTCCTGCACACCCAGTTGTAGGACTTCACCTTCGCACACAACTGAAGATCTTACAATACCAGAAGGATCTGTCACTCAACACTTCTCTCTCTTAATACAATAATAGAGCTAGATCAACCCAAAATCACCCAACCAAAAACATCAACCCAACCTAGGACCTTTAGACCTCTATTTATACATTACAATCATTCACCGACAACCTTGGGCCGAAACCTAGGTGTCAAAACCCTAAATACCAAAACCCTGGGTGTTTAAAACCCTAGGTCAACTTGACCCGCTTTTCCTAGGCTTTGCCAACCAATCTTTCCTTTCTTCCTGCGTGATGCTAACGGTGTCTTTTTTTGCTTATTGAGTTGTTCTCGATGCATATTCCTTGTGGATCTGTCATCCAACGTCTTGCTTTTCCGAACTTCGCTCCATCTTTTCTTCTCTTTTGCTCACTTCGCCCCAATAACAGTTACTATGTCTTCCACGAAGTGAACATTTCACCTTTTCTTCCTTGTTATTCACTTCCTTCCATAACCAAGGGCCAATAGGCCCCCAACACTCACCTGTGACTCATCCTGAGGCACTTCATATCCGATTCTTTTGTTCTTCTTCAAATTTGGATTGCGGTAGTCTTTGATTTCTTCTCTATGCCTCCTTCCCATCCTTGTGCAGACTATCTTTTCTATGTCTAGTACCCAGCTTCAACTACACCTGGTACCTAGACCCTTGATCTTCTTATTTTTACTGAGAGCTACAAGGCAGCTGGTTGTCATAGTACAACTTCAGCCAACTCCCATTCACTAATCCTTCCTTCCATTCTCCCTTCAATGTTTTCAATTGCACAACTCCTCATTCTGTAATATATATGATCTCATATGGCCCAAGACAATGTGTTCTAAATTTCCCTGGGTGTTTTATAAACTTACTATCATACACTAGTACTAAATCACCTTGCTTGAATGCCTTCTTCTTGATGTACTTGTCATGATATGCCTTCTCTCGTTTCTTCTTTACCTGCTGGTGGAAACCTGCAATAAATCTGTCTTCTTCAAGTTCCACTAACTGTGCGAGCCTTTCCTGGACAACACCAGTATCATCCATACCTGTAAAAGCAACAATTCTTAAGCTTGGTGCTAAATACTCCATTGGGACAACAACTTCAAGATCATAAACCAACTTGAAAGGGGTCTGCATTGTTAATTTCTTGCAAGTGGTTCTATAGGCCCATAGTACTGCAGGTACTCTTAAATCCCACTCATCCCTTTTCACACTGCATATCTTTGTCAATGTGGTCTCCAAGATCTTATTGAATGCTTCAACTGTCCCATTTTCTTGTGGATGATAAGGTGTGATCTTCTGGTGGTGTACCGCAAATTTCTCTGTTAGAGCTTCAACTGTATTATTGATGAAGTGTGTGCCTTGGTCGCTCATGAGGATATTTGCGCATCCAAACCAGGTTATTATTTCATCAAATATAAAACACACAGTTGTAGCTGCACTACAATCCTTAACTGCTCTTGTTTCGACCCATCTGGTTAAGTATTTTGTCACAGTAATGATGTACCTTTATCCTTTGCGCTTTCCTGGTGGGTTTATGGGTCCCATGAAGTCAATGGACCACTTTTCAAAGGCTTGCAAGGTCATCTGTGGTGCTAATGTCATTTCATCTCGTCTAGATGGTTTCCCAATTCTCTAGCATACATCACAGGCTCTTGCATAATCCTTAGCATCTCTATGTAAGGTAGGCCACCAAAGGCCAGCTCGCAGAACCTTCTGCGCAGTTGATTTCCTTGCGTAATGTCCTCCTGCGATGCCTTCATGAGCTTCTGTGAGGATCAATGGTCGCTTTGTCTCCATAACACATCTCCTTAGTATCTCATCAGGTCCCATTTTGTATAGTTGTCCAACGATCAATGAAAAGTCTGCAGCGCGCATTACTAATTGTTTCTTTTAGGGAATTGCATACTCACTAGGTGCCATTCCTATTGACAGAAACTGGACTATTTCTGTGAAGTGGTCATTAATCTTTCTAATGGCGAGAATTTGTGCATCCGACAGTGTATCTTCCAAACTGGTGGGTTCTTCACCATGCTCCAACCTCGACAAGTGGTCAGGGCCCTTGTTCATTCTTCTTGGCTTAACTATGATCTCAAAATCATATTCTTGGAACAACAGAAGCCACTTGCATATTTCCCCCCCCAACACTGGCTTATTGACCAGGTAGTGGCCTCCCAACAAGTAGTGGCGGAATTTTTGCAGCACATACACCATGGCCAATCCTTCTCTCTCTGTAGTGGTGTAGTTAATTTCTATTGTGGATAACTTCCTGCTAGAAAAGGCTAATGGGTGATCGATGTCTCCTGTTCCCGGCTGTGCTAACACAACTCCTAAGGCAATGGACGACACATTGACATGCACATGGAACTCCTTGCTCCAATTTGGAAAAACCAAAATGGGCACAGTCACCATCTTTTGTTTCAGTGTGTTGAAGCTCTTCTTGCATTCTTCTGTCCAGCTAAACTGACAATCCTTCTTCAACAGCTTCTCCATTGGTGTTGTAATTTGGGCATATCCTTTAATGAATTTCCTGTAATAGCCAGTATGTCCCAGCGCAATGCGAAGTTGTTTGATCGACGTTGGAGGTGGTAGATCAACGATAATGGTGATTTTAGAAGGGTCTACCAACAATCCCTGCTTACATACAATATGACCTAACAACACTCTGAGTGGTGAGAAGAAGATGCACTTCTTCAGATTCAATGCAATTTGACACTGCCTGCATTTATCCAACATTAGTCTCAGACATTCAATATGGTTTTTCAACAAACTAAACATAGTCTAGTGATCAAAATATGCTTCTAGAAATTTATGCAAAAATTCTTTGAATGCTTCGACCACCACCCTGGAAAAGATGGCTAGGGCATTCTTCAGTCCAAATGGAATTACTGTATACTGATAAGACCCCCATTTTGTAGCAAATGTGTTCTTATGGCGATCCTCCTTGGCAATCCGGATATGATGGTATCCTGAGAATCCATCTGTAAAATAATATACCTCCTGGCTTCCAACATTGTCTAATACTTCGTCAGTGAATGGTGTAGGGAAAGGGTCATGCAGACATGCATCATTCAAATTCCTAAGATCTATGTAGATCCTGATTTGTCTTGTCTTCTTGTCTTGTACCACCATAAGGCTAATCCACTATGACTCTTCGACGGATTCAATAATCCCTGCTTCCAGCATTCTGTCAAGCTCAATATTCACTTTTTCCTTGTATTTCGGGTTCAGTCTGTAGGGTCTTTTCTTTACTGGATTCGCATCTGGTTTCAAAGGTATTCTCATATCTCCCATAGGTCCTTTGATACCCTTCATATCAATGAACTTGGTCGGAAAAAAATCTTGATATTCGTGCAACAACTCTATAATCTTGTCAATGGTAGCAACATCCTAATAATCTCTGACATTGGCAAGCTTCAGTGTCCCCTCTGTCCCAATATTGAATTTTTTTAATCTTGATTGGCTGACCAATAAATGGTAGCTCCACTCCTGGTCCTTCCACATCTCTTTGGCCCTCTGTTTCAGTGATGTTTACCTTTCTGGGATCATCATCGTCAGCATTGATGTTGTAGCAACTCTGCAATTTCTGGAGAGGTGTAGTACATTCGTCCTCTTCTTGTTCCATAGGGAGGCTAGATGCCTCTTCAAATACCTTTCATCTCACAATCTGTAATGCTTGGTCTATTGAAGGATATTCACTTTCAAATAAAAAGGTGGTTACAAAATTTTGAATCATACCTTCCCAGTCTGTGGTGATGAGACGCAACTCTGCTTGAAGGTACCAGTTGATAGGAGTCGTATCCACCGTGTTAATGAATTTGTGCACCCATTGTTCTCAAGGAATGTTACACCAAGCCTCTTCATAGCTTCGCACATGGTCCTTTGGACAACTTTGGCCAATATACCTTACTTCGCAACTTACTGCTTGTGCTGAGAATCGTGTTGTCATCAAGGTTCATCACTGTGTCCAGTCTGTGATATTGCTTTTATGTGTCCCCCACCATCTTGTTGGTGTGGCTTTTAGGGCCTCATCCATTGCCAACAATCTCTATTGTATTGGTACACTTGTTTCAAAATCTGATAGGAAGGCTTCTAAGGGGTTCAGACCGTCAAATGTGGGTAAATTACTTACTGTTGTGCCGATCCAGCAAACTTCTCTGGTTAATATGGCACATCTTCTGGTAGATACTTCATACATCTGGTTCTGCCAGTTCTCCAACGCTTCTTCTGAATCTGATGAGCATGCACTATCACTTCTCCAACTTAGATTCCCATCGGCTATAGGGTTGATGTAATCTTGTTGTTTGGTTGTTAGTTTGTAGATGTTTTCCAGTTCGTATGCATGGTCTTCTTCTCTGATGGGCTATGTGTATCGCGGACCCTCATCTGGATCTAAAGGTGCAATGACCCTAAGGCCATCTCTTTCAAATGTCATATGCCTTTTCTTTAAATCAACCACAGTAGAGTTGTTGAAGGCCCAATCAATTCCCAACAGAGCAGGGTAAGGAAAATTGTCATCAACTATCTCAATTACCTCAAAATCAACAAACACTCTAACTCCGTCGATGTCCACAGGGACACATTCCAGTCGTCCAAATGGGCTGACAACTTGTTGATTAGCCATTCTAAGCCTGATAGGAGAATAGATTAACTTCGGTTTTCCCATTAGTGCCCAAGTTTTCTTTGTCATGACATTGACATCTGACCCTAAGTCAAGGACCACATAGTCTAAATCATACTCTCCTATTTGAGCATTCAAGTGTAATTCCTTGTTTGTCCTTCTTTTCTTACCGATTTGATGTACTGCCCTATTTAGTAAGGGGTCTATATTTCCTAGCTCATAGTGTATGATTGAGTTCTATAGCTCTTGTACAATGCCTTCATCCTGAATCAACTTAACACAAGTGCATAAAAATTCCATGAGCTTTCTTACCTCTTTTCCCTCCTGTGGCAAAGTAGATAGATCAAATGCCTGAGGCATTCCATATTCTTTTATTTTTGGTCGTGTATTTGAGGAAGAACCTTGAACTGCTTTGAAATCCTTCCTTGCTTCCTCAAATATTCATCTTTCTTTATTCGCATCAAAGTTTTGGTTCTTCTCTGTAACTTTCCTGATACCTGAATCTTCTGCAATCTTTCCTTGAGTCATTCTATCATCTCCTATAGTAGCGCCTCCTCAAGTGATAACAACGACTCTAGGATCTACTCTGTGGGGTTATGCTTTGATCAATTGTATCTATGGGTTCTGCTGAGGTCCTCGTCTTTCCTGAAGCTTAGCTAGCAGCACAGGACAGTCCTCAATGACATGCTCGAATGAGTTGCAATACCTGCAAGTGGTACAAGGGTTCTGACAGTCCCTTGCTAGATGTCCTGGTTGTGTGCAGTTATAACAGATTATCTGTCCTCAGCCTCAGCCTGTTCCTCTTCCTTGTCCTCGTCCTCTGTATCCACCACGAGGATTGAAATTTCCTTTTTCTGGGGAGTTATACTATGGAGTGTTTCCCTCTTGTTGAACTTCACCTTGGATCTTGTAGATGCCTCTCAATATTTCATGCATAAGGTCAAAGGCCCTACAATCTCTGTCATCGTGTCCTACTGACTTACAGAATGTGCAATACAAGTTTGTGGGTGTCTGAACATACTTCTACATATAATATCACTCACCAGGGTGATATCAATTTCTACATACTTCGCACCAAGGCAGGTTGACTTGCTTCAAGGGGCTCGGTGCTCCTAAGGCCAAATATTCATGGAATAAAGGACAGTGCTCCTTATCATGGCCTTCTGATCTGCATCTTACACACCAAATATATTCTCGTTTTTCCTTCCCCTTGTCCTTCTTCATATCCTTGACCTACATAGACAAACTAGTCAATTGGCTCAAGATCTGGCTCATACCTATGATGGATTCTCCCATAGGGGCTGATTCAAGTTTCATGGCGATCTCCAATGCTTCTGCCTGCGAAGCAATATTTTGTTACATTAGGGGAAATCTGATGTGTGGTAAAAGGGCAGTGATGAACCATTCTTTATTTTGTTCATTTGGGATCTGAAAAGTTAGTCGGCATGTTAAGGTCTTGAATCTTTGGTCGAACTCCCAAACATGTTCGGCTACCTTTTGCTTGATCTCCTTCAACTTTGTTATACATTGTGACTCTAACTTAGGTTTCTTAAACTATGTAATCAACGCGTTATTGATTGCATTCAATGGATTAGGTTGCACAAGTCCTTGGACAAGCTTCTTATACCAGCTCAGTGCGCGATCCCTTAGTGTAGTGTTGAACTGGGTCCTTTTAACAGCTTCATCAGTGACATTTTTAATATTCCATACGGCTTCGCACAAAAACTAATGTTGATCGGGATCTTCAAATCCATCTCCCCTAAAGATAGGAAGTCTCATCTCATCTTCCATAGAGCTACCTAGGTTTCTTGTATGAGTAGATGTCGAAATGCTAGTAGTGGTGCTCGGAGGACTCTGGTGATTCTGACTACTCTGATTACTTAGAACTGTTGAAGTAATAAGAGGTTCAATAGTACTTACTTAAGTGGTTTGCACAGTTCCTGAGGTTTATGGCTCGTTCCGATGGAGTTCTTCAGCTTCTCCTTCCTCTGTCCTAGCGGGTTTTGAATGTTCTCCGTCTGTTAGATCTACCTCTTCTCCATTGTAGAAACCATCTTCCCCATAGTTTTTCTTAAACAGGTTCTCAAGGTGAACCCCTCTGAATACTCTCCCGCTGCGCATATGTCCAGCTTCTGTGTCATTGTCGTTGTCCGAATTCTTGAACATTAGCCTTTTCAAGTCCATCCATTCTACTGTATCTTCAAGACGTTCTTTTCATGCAACAACATATTAATTCTCAGCTTTAGAAAGTGCAAAATTTTTCCTCTGGGTCCTTTGAAAAAGTACCTCTCAGCTTGGCTATGCGATTCTACTTTGTCAACAACAAACTCGGTGATATATCCTCCAATGGTACTATCAAACCAATGATCTACTGTTATGGATACAGCGTTATCGACTCTTTTGACCTTCTGGATCAGTGTCGACATCCAAACCACAAGGGGTTCTAGGTCTGATATCGAAATGGGTATCTGCCAACTTAGCCAGCCACTCAGACAACTCCTGATGGATTCCTCCAAAGAAGATCTCGTGAATGTCGATGAAGATGTATCTTTGTAGCCATTCTTCAATACTCAGCTTAGGGTTCTTTATTTGGGCTTCAACGAAGTCCTTCTCTTTCTCTTATATCCACTTCTGAATCTCTGTCTTCGATGGGAACCACCTTGACATTCCCTCAAGAAGATTCCAGTACCGACAATGGAACCATTTGTTGGCACAGGGGCAGACTGAAGATTCACTCCAAGAGCGCACCAACAAGCCCTAGCTACTGGCCCTTTTGGCAACACCTGCAAAGCAAATGCAGTCTCACCCGAAGCAGCTATGAGGGGGTTGCAGGACATAAATGTCTACAACCAGGGGAATATCAAGTGGATCCAATACAGTAACAACACAACATGCATCTATCACTTATCAGGTTAGATCTATCCTGCACAACTATAGATTTGATCTAATACAGTGATGCAAATAACAATATAACAACGATAGAGATCAAAGCATCAATCACACACACAATAAAATATGTACGTGGTTCACCCTCTCTCTAGGGCTATGTCCACAGAACTATGATTATGATTTATTAAGGTAAATAATACAGTTCTTGTCTGCGCTCTTAGCTATCAGATCTTCTTTCTTCTCTCTCTTTCTCTTCCCTTCCTGCGCACCCAGCTGCAGGACTTGACCTTCGCACACAGCTGAAGATCTTACAATACTAGAAGGCTCTCTCACTCACACTTCTCTCTCGTAATACAATAATAGAGCTAGATCAACCCAAAAGCACCCAACCAAAAATACCAATCCAACATGGCCCTTTAGACCTCTATTTATACATTACAATCATTCACCGACAACCTTAGGCCGAAACCTAGGTGCCAAAACCCTAAATACCAAAACCCTAGGTGTCTAAAACCCTAGGTCAACTTCACCCGATTTTCCTAGGCTTCGCCAGCTTGTCTTTCCTTTCTTCCCACGCGGTGCTAACATTGGCTTTCTTTGCTTGTTGAGTTGTTCTCGATCCATCTTCCTTATTGATCTGTCATCCTCGATATTCTCGTCCAACGTCTTGCTTTTCTGAACTTCGCTCCATCTTTTCTACTCTTTTTCTCACTTCGCCCCAGTAATAGTTACTATGTCTTCCGCAAAGTGCACATTTCATCTTTTCTTCCTTGTTCTTCGCTTCCTTCCATAACCAAGGGCCAACAGTCTTCACACCTTGTCCCACGCCACCAAGGCCCATTTCTTTTTGTCCTCTGCTCCTCTCGATAATAAATATCTCGGAATGGTTTTAATTTTTTGTAGGATGCCTTTGGGGGATGGAAACACCGACATAAGATGTGCCACGATTGCTTGTAAGACCGCTTTAGTAAGGATTAGATGTCTGAAAAGGTTTAGAGCTTTGTACGTCCAATTCTTAACCCTCTCCTACAAATTGTTGATAAATCCTTCCCACGTTACGTTCCTACACACCCTATCCATCAGGGGTACTCCCAAATATTTCATTGGGAGTGTTTTACGCTCAAACCCCAAAATGTTGGCTAGTTTCCTTTGGATTGTAGGATTTGTATTGAAAAAATATATCATGGATTTGGAGTGATTTATTTTAGCCCCCAATCCCTCTCCGAAATCCTCTAATATTTTTTTGTATTCCTTTGCTTCCTTTACCATGGGGGTGACATGGAGAAGGGTGTCATCCATGAACTGTTGGTGTGTTGAGGTCAGACAATCTTCGAACGGTTTTAGGCCTTTTATTTCTTCTTTGGTCGTGTTTTTTATACTCCTGCTCAACCCTTCCATAATCAAAATGAACAGGAAGGGGGATAGTGGATCCCCTTGTCTTATGCCTCTTGTTGGATAGAAATGCTTGACTAGGGCTCCATTGACTAACAACGAGAATATTGTTGTCGAAACTAGGTTGATGATCCATTTACTCCAATGTTGGTCGAACCCAAAAGCTTCCATCATCTTCGCCATATAGTGTCGGCTTATTTTTTCATAAGCCTTCACCAAGTCCAGCTGGATTAGCATCCCCGCTTTCCTTTTACTTTTCAATGCGTGTATTATTTCATGGGCTTGTATGATATTATCCAGAATCTATCTCCCTTCCACAAAGCCCGCATGTTCCTGTGATATCAATGTTGGAAGGAGTGGTTTCAATCTATTAGCTATTACTTTGGAAATTATCTTATACACCACATTGCACAAGGCTATCATCCTGTAGTGATCTAGAGTTCTTGCTTCGTTTTCTTTTGGGATCAGAGTGATCATCGTGGCATTCAGTGCCTTCAGGATGGAGGCTGAGCGTCTGGAGTCCTCCACTATACCATAAATATCATGCTTAACCACATCCCAATAGGCTTTGAAAAATTCTAGAGTGAAGCCATCTGAGCCTAGGGCCTTTCCATTTGGCATCTCCTGGACCACTTGGTTGACTTCTTCCTTTGCTATGGGTCTGCACAGGTTGACATTATGTTCCTCTATCACCAACTTGGGGATGTACCTAATTATCCTCTGGATGGAAACGGTCTTTTCCCAGTTGGGTTCTTTGGCTATCCCCTGGAAGTGTTTGACTAATGTGTTTTCAATGTCCTGGTGGGACTCTCTTTCTATCCCATCCTGATCCCAAAAATTCAAATTTTTATTATGAGATCTTCTCACTATAGTTGTTTTGTGGAAGAACTTGGTATTCCTCTCCCCTTCCTTAAGCCACATGATTCTGGATTTTTGTCCCCACATGGTCTCTTCTTGCTTACATATTTATTCCCAATCCTGGAGTAATTAGTTTTCTTCTTTTTTCCTTTCCTTAGTATATCCTTCTTGGATGCATTGCTCCTGCAGCTCTCCCATTCTGTCCTCGATCATTTTTTTCTCCTGGTCAATGTTCCCAAAAACTTCTTTGTTCCACTCCTTAAGTATTTTATTTGTGTACTTGAGTTTTTTGTGTAGTCTAAACATCTTTGTCCCTTATTACGGGAGTTCCTCTTTCCACCATGTTTTTATGTTCCCCTTGAAGGTTGGGTGGTCGATCCATAATTTCTTGAATCTGAAGGGCATGTTCTTTGGTGTTGTCTGAAAATTTGCCTCTAATTGCACTAACCAGTGATCTTATCCCCCCCCAGGGAAGGATACTGCAATCCAACACTAAACCCTGCATAATGATGGATTCTGAGACTAGGAATCTGTCTAGCCTTGTGGCCACCTAGTAGTGTGATAGTCTTTTGTTATTCCATGTAAACTGGCCATTGCTAGTCCTCATATCCACTAACTCCATTGTATCTATGAAGGTTGTGAATTCTTTCGCATCTCTGTCCAGACTCCAATCTCTGATTGCCCCCTTTTTCCTCAACCATTGTAGTTATAATGTTGAAATCCCCAGCCAGAATCCAATGAAGGTTACTGGTCTGCTCCTTTAGATTTTCTAGGTCTAGGAGCATTCTTCTTTTTTCCTCCAACACCTGAGATCCATACACATTTGTACAAAGGACCTCCTCCATGTTCCCTATCACTTGCATTTTAATAGATAATGTGTGCCTAGTGGCTTCAACAAAGAGTAGGTTCACCAATTGTGGGTTCCATAGGGTGAGTATACCTCCTGCCGTTTTTTGACTCTCTACAGTCAAAAACTTGTACTTACTCCAATATTTCTTACTGATTATTTCCATTCTTTCCATATTGCATTTTGTCTCTTGTATGAAACAAATATCAGGTTGTTCCTTCCTCAGTCTGTTTTTAAGGATTCATGTTTTTCTTGGGCTATTCAAGCCTCTTATATTCCAAGTAATAACCTTCATTTAAACATGTGGGGGGGAGTTCGGAAAGATCTTTTTTATCTTACCTGAATTTATCAACAGAGCTCCTAGTTCCTGTAGGGCTACGCTATTTGATTTCCTCCCTTTCTTCCGTCTTGCCTGCTTTGGTGAGTGTTGTGGTTGTACATCTACGATTTTGATACCCAAGTTTCCTATTTCGCCATGCATGCGCTTGATTCCTCTGTTTTTTTCCTCCTCCCTAAGAAGGAAAAGGTATTGAATGCGGTCCAGTTGCTCTGTTGATATATTGTCGACTCCCAGCTTTTTCCATTGTTCTAATATGTTCAAGAGGTCTATCCCTTCCCTTTCCACGATGTCTATGAGGTATGGGCCTTTTGT
Organism: Picea engelmannii; assembly: GCA_009831015.1. Classification (NCBI taxonomy): domain Eukaryota; kingdom Viridiplantae; phylum Streptophyta; class Pinopsida; order Pinales; family Pinaceae; genus Picea; species Picea engelmannii. The sequence goes on along the minus strand of ML782124.1, from coordinate 75,431 downwards.
TCCTACCTCATTTAGTGTCATTTTTGAATCTCCATCTACCTTTTGCATTGGGGTATTTGTGTCTTCGCCTCCTCCTTCCATTGTGCTCTCATTGTGTCCTTGATCTCCTTTGGCATTTTGATTTTCTGTGGTCTCATGGGTTTCCTTTTCATTTATCTCCCTTGCTTTTGTCCTTTTCTTTTCCTCGTCTCCCCCCTATTTAGGGTTTCCCCTTCCTTCTGCTCTATTCCTTGCTTTCGGGTTACTCCTTGTGGGGGGCTTGCCTTGTCTCTTATTTCCCCTGCCTTTGTAATTCGACATCACAAATCCATCCTCATCCTGCTGTTGTTTAGAGTTTTCCTGTTTTGTTTTTTTGTTTAGAGGACATTCTCTTAGTAGGTTCCCATGTTCATGACATCTTCTACATCGAAACGATATTTTCTCATAGTCTATACTTTGGATCCATTCCTCATCCCTGAACTCCAGACTTATGGCCTCTGGGAGAGCCCCCGAGACATCCATCTCTATACATATCCTCGCATAGGATGTAAACTTCCCTTTTAATGTTTCTTCCGATGTCTTAACATATTTCCCCAGCTTGTTCCCTATGACTCCGAAGGTGGACGACAACTAGTAATCTAACGATAGATAATAAATCCTAAGCCAGATTGGGACGTTTTAAAAAGTCTCTTTTTTTCTGGGGAGAAGTTTTACTTCCACGGTCGAATGTACAGCCTTGCTGAGGCATGGAAATATGGTCACCCCTCAAAGATTTTATCCCTGTCCTCTAAGTTCATAAAAAATGCTATGAAGAAACCTTTCGATTCCAAGTGGAGGCCAACTTCTCCACTCATCTTCCATTGGTATTTTATCCAACTGCGTAGAGTATATTTTTGTGGGCCACAGGCCCATAAACTTGCAGATTAGGGCATGCGTCTTCATCTGATCCCGGAAGAGTTGGTTTTGGGGATCTTCTAGGATAACTTTTGGGATTAACGTTGTTTTTGTCTTGCACGGATTGTGCCCACCTACCCCACTAGGGTTAGTCGTTTCTGGCGTACTACTCCAGGATTCCCTGACCTCCTCCCCCACTTGGTCGTTTTTTCCTTGATTAACCTTTTTATTATTCTTTGTCCCTGATCTCGAGGTGTCTGTCAAGGGTTCCTTAAATCCCACGCCGCGTGGGCCTTTCCCTCTTTCCACCGCTACCTGCTTGTAGGAGGGAGTCCCACTTCCTCCTCTCTGGTCACCATGCTGACTGCTGCTTAAGCTGTAACCCTCGAACCCTAGCCTTGAAACCCCCGTCATAGTTTGTCAAAGCCGATAAGGAAAATGAAAATATTGAAATTCCCATCCACGGTTTCAATTTTGAAAACGAACATTTTGTGT
>ML782124.1:53836-74013 GCA_009831015.1 Picea engelmannii | reverse complement strand
TATAGGCAGATTCCAAGACTCGAAGGTGTTGTAGATAGTCCACGTCAGACGCGTGATGTAGGTCACTTGAAATAGAAAGAAGAAAGAGGAGGGAAATCAGGCAAGTGACACCTACACTCAAAATGATCCAATTGATCCTCTGACTATTTCCACTGCAGCAGAGCAGTCTCGCTGGGGACAACCCTGAAGGGAAAACATGGGTGTGATGGGAAAACATGAATGGTTAAATAGTTGGAGGAGAAGATTAATTAAGTTAGTACGTCACAAAATAATGTTAAATTAGCATCAAAGTTTTGATAATAACTTTAAAAAATAAAAGGCAAAGCATCAACGTTTTCAGATAATAAAATAAAATAATAGATAAATAATTTTCAAATACAATTAAAATTAATTATTTTATAAATTTTAAAAATCAATTTATAATTTATAATGTATTTTAATATTAAATTTTAAAAATTGATTTATCGTGTTGTAGAATAATATAAAATCAAATAAAATTGAAAAAAAAAAAAAGTATGTTAACAAAGTATCTATATAAAAAACATTATTACATGACTAATTATATATATTTTATAGTTGTTATTCTTAATATTATAAATAATTAAATATATAAAATAAATACTCTAATTTTAATTTTAAAGCTATGGTCAAGCCATACACCAAATTAGTGGGATAAAAAACCTCTTCAACTCAACTTCTTCAACTCAAAGTGAGACCTACATCCAAGATATTGTGTCCAGTGATACAAGTAGAGCTCTCAATCAAATACAAATGATATGCAAAAAAAACACAAAAAATAATAATAAACTAAAACAACACAAATAAAAAACAACTTTAAATATAATTAATATTAACTTTTTTATAATATAATATTATATTTACAAAATTACAAAATTGGAGAGTGTAAACCCTTACCTGAAAGAAGAGTTCACACTTAAATTTCATACTTCATTGCAATGTCAATTCCAATGCCAATATCTAAGTAATTGTCAAACAAATAAAATCTATAAACAAAGCACAATATCTAAGTAATTGTCAAACAAATAAAATCTATAAACAAAGCACAATATAAATAATTGTGTCATATCAATATTGATTAGTTATGTAAATTCTGTACAATAAAATTAACCAACAATTAACAAATAGTATATAATATGAAAATGAAATAATCATAACTTACAAACAAAAGAGACTGTACAGATACTCTACTAACAAAATAGAATAACAACACACAAAAGACTCCACATAGGCTCTACTGGTCCTAACGTAGGTTGGAAGACCAGAGAGGAATCTTGATGACCCACTGCTCTCAATTCCATGTCTGCGAACAAAATTATCATGGTATACTAACACACGTAAATCTCATTAAGATTGAGGTCTTTGTAATTAAGTTTTCTTAATGTTAACTTACAATGTTAATTGCATATTGCAAACATAAACTATAAGCAGTAAAAAAAAATATTCAAAATCCATATAAATGTGAAAAAATATCAAAATCCATCTAAATGTGAAAATTATCAAAATGATAATAATGGTAGTACGCCTTGGTTTGGCCTTTTGGTTAATAAGATTTCCCTCACAACACCAGATTACCAAAACAACACCAGATTACCAAAAGTAAAACTTTTACGTCTCAAAATATATATTCAAAATCCATCTAAATGTGAAAAAATATCAAAATCTCTTTTAAATCTATGTAGAAAAAATAGCAATATAGTACGCTTTGGTTTAGATGGATCAAATCTACCTTTTTTTTCTAGAAGAAAATTACCCATTATATTAATAATATAATTTTTACATCACCAAAACCATGTATCACAATAGAAACAGGTTTTATGAAAAATATAAAATCCAAATCAAAAAACCAAGAGAAACTCCGCAATACTGTCCAATGAGACAAGTAAAAGAAGCTCGAGAAAAAAGAAAGTGAAGAGGAAGTGAAGCTGTTGGAACTAGTAAAAAATAGGAGGCTAGTCCGAAAACTTTTTGATCAAACTAACAAGAAGAAGAAAATTGAAACGAACATTTTTTAAAAATTTGAACATGATGAGTGGGCCTTATCATGTTCACTCCGAGTTGTTAGTGCTTGTTTAGATAATAAATCTGCTTCTGCATTGGATTTTTTGAAGATGTATTGGAAGTTAATGCTTTGAAAAGATGACGTCAGTTTTCGAATTCGAATTCTGTTCTTCCACCCTTTAATATTGATGGTTTGAAAACTACCCTTATGTTTCAGCTACTCAATAACTATTTTAGAATCACCTAAAATTTGAACATGCTGAATTTTCAAGATCTTAACAATGGATAAAAAAGTTCACACTTCCACTAATTCATCTTTGGTATTAGTTCCTTCACCACAATTAAATAACCATCTGACAACTGAATCCTCTATCAATACTGATCCCCTCAACCAGAACCCCCTGCTATGGATGCCCCGTCAAAAAAGGCCAGTGAGTATCCAATCGAACGACTAACTGGACTCAATCTTTTTTTTTGACCATGGGAACAGCAACCTTCCAAGAGTATATCCAACAGCCCGCAAGTCAGATATACCAATAACTTGTGACTTAGCAGGGGCGAGACGTCCCGAGGTCCATCAAAGGTCCACCGAACCTTGTGAACCTCTATCCCAAAGGTCATCTACCCTTCCAACCTTGTCACAACTGGACTCAATCTTAATACCTATGATTTAATGACCATGGCGGGAATTGAAAGGGCGCCTAAGGTACTGTACGCCACAACCCAAACCGAGGGGGTCTTTCCATCAAATAAAGACTTGTTGGGTTCGATCCTGGTAAACCAACTCAGTAGGATTGGAAGTTTTTTGGAAGCAGCCTTGCAAATAAGCCACGATTCCATGCATTCGTTGAGGTTCTTGCCGCGCCAGGGGCAGGTAACTTTAAGGAAATTTGAGCAGATCGCCCAGACATTCTTGGTGAAATTGCAGTGTATAAACAGATGGTTTATATCTTCCTCGGAATCTCTGCATAGGATGCACATGCCCGGCCCCGTCCAACCTTTTCTCTGCAGGAAGTCCCACGAAAGGATCTTGTTTTCTGTTGCTAGCCAGAAGAAGATAACGATTTTTAATTGAAGTCTCCATTTCCATACTTGAATCCTCCAGACGCTCCAGCTCGGTAAACCTGTTTAGGGTTTCCCCTTCCTTCTGCTCTATTCCATACTTGACAGTCTCCAGCTATGGAAATGGAGACTGTCAAGAATTTCTACAAGCTTAAGTAGTTTATCAAGATATTCAAAGAGCAAGGGTAAATGCAATTAATCAATACTAGTTTTCAAAGAATCCTCCATATGTTTCCTTTTTTGCTCCACTCCCCAAAATGGTAGTTATTCTCGTGAACAATGTATTTTGACTTTTTTTTTTTTTTTTGGTCATCACCGAAATCTAGTCATTTAATGGATCTTGTTGCATTTAAAAAAATAATAATTGGTTTCATTTCTCGATATTTCGAGTAGCGAGAAAAATGTATCAAGATCATTATGGTTTTAATAATGTAAAAAATAAAGGGTGGCAATGTACATGGGATCCTATTTAATTCTTGCGGAAATCTAGATAATGATTATGAATTGGGGGTAGGAGTTGCTACCAATAATGAATTAGAAGTTTAAGTAGTGTATCAAGATATTCAAAGAGAAAGGGAAAATCTAATTAATCACATGTCAATTTTCAAAGAATCCTCAGCATGTCTCCTTTTTTCTCTACTCTCCAAAATGGTAGTTTAAAAAGGCTAATTCAAAGAATCATAGATTTGGTAATGCAATTTGAATCCATCTCCTTTTTTCAAGTCTTAGAGACAACCTAGTGGTGATTGTTTGGTCAACCTAGGAGTACACATGGAAGAAATTTCAATAAGTATAAAAGTGGGTCACATATCCTTGCAACCTTCCCAAGAAATTAATGGGTAATTAGTATAACCCAATAGTAATGGACAAGAAGAGATATATGCATGGGAGGAAGGATAGAATTTTAAATATCCTCTTGTCATTCCCATATCCACATTTCAAGTCAACAATGGAGGAGTTATTAGGGAGAATAAAATGGAGAAGACAAGGGTCTCAATATTAGTTGCATAGTCTAGAACCATTGGAGAATAAAGAAAATATGCAGTTCCAATGGAAAACTAGGTACAAATGCAAGATATTCGGCTAAGAAAAAGAGAAGGAGAGATTGTGGCCTTGTCAAATAAAACCAACATTTAGGAGAATTTCCATCACGAAAGAAAATTGCAACACAATAAATTTTTGCATGTTGTAAGCCATATCAAAATTAAGACCAGTGAGCATCCTATAATAAAAAGGTCTCAACCCTCGCATGTTATATTTTCTTTGAAATGGTGAATTCCCTTAGAGGCATACATGCATGTAATTTTATTTCAAATTAATAAAAGAATCGTGTATGCTTGTTTTATTTCCTTCCAATGTGTGTGGCACATTTGTGTTTATTTATTATCTATGGTGTGTTTTTTCTTGTGAGGAGAGCTTTACATTTTGTATGTGTGTGTTATTTTTATATGAATGGATTGTGAGTGAAAGAGTTCTAATATGAGAGTGAGGTAGGTGCTACATGTACTGAAACATGTGCAATTAGAGGATAAAGGGTCCATACTGAGTACAAGTCTAGAAAAGAGAAAAAATATTGGTAGATACTATAAGCGAGTAAACAACTCTACTCAAGTTTGTTAGGTAGAGTTGTAGGGATAAAGGAAGAACAAATCCAACATAGATGATCTAGATTGGATCATTATATTGTCTGTCATCTATCTCAATCCTTTCAGAATATAAAAAATTGGATTGGAGGAATCAACTTGCACTTGGCCATTTTAGTGGCAGGTCCTAGTTTGGAAAATTAGGGTCTGAACCTTCTAGGGCCATTATGAGCCATCAAATGAATTTTTTTGGGGTAAAATGTTTCCCATCATAGTTTATTTTCCGTGACTCTATTCTACACATCGATACCTTTCCAACGGTTCAAAAACCGTGTCAATCATAGTTCGTATGCAAAAGTTATGCCTCCTGCAAGTTGACCTATTGTGTTGACAACCATGGTACGAGAGGATGTCACGCCAACCCCCATTACTCATGCATATGGGCCTAGCCATCTGAGGTAGTTCAATAATATTCTAGAAGGTTCAAAACCCTACCACAATTGAGGGTTGATGAAGTCAAAAACCTATCCCTAGATGGCTATCAGGATGTGTTAAAAATCGGGCCACTAGGAGGAGAAGGGGTTCCAATATTTTGCATTGAATGTTGTTCCATAGTTGAGAAAAAAAAATCTGAGAGTGGTATTTTGTAAGCATAATAGAGGAGGGAATATTTTGTATCAACCATACATGCCACAGGTCAAAGGAAACTCCACATAGAGTGCCTCTTTCTTTGTACTTGCAACATTTCTATACCATAGAAAAGAGAGCAGAACAACCTCACCTTCTAGTTGGGTTTTCTCTCGTATTGGGTTTCCCAGGTCACATCTTATCTTTATTTGTGGATGGTGTGATTGTATTTTACTATTCTCTATTTTCCACATTTTATTTATTTCATGCATAAGTAAGAAGAATCAATAACTATATATTCTGGAAATCTAAAGGAAACATAACCTTAATAATAAATATTTCAATTATTTATCAGATCTATTATGACAAACTATTCGAGTGGAATATCCATGATAGTTTACATATCAATAAAGGTTGGGTAGACATTATGAGGGGTTGAAAAACATATATGGGATTATGTGATTGTGAAAGATAACTCCAACAATGGAATTATTGTGTAGATGATAGTGTGGGGTTGAAGTGCACATAGTGAAGGGATAAGTCAAAATCAAGTATAAAGGAAAATAAGATGTACATTTGAAATTTCGATGTTGTTTTATGTAGCTCCAACAAGTGAAAGGCCATACAGAGTTGTCTAAGGGAGAGAAATAACTCCAACAAAGAGGATATATAAGTAGATTTATTGGTGGAGAAGAAGATAGCTCCAACAAGTCATTGTTAGGAAACATTGTTGAAGGGTTTGGAGTAAGGAAGAAATTTGAAAAAGGAGGAATTATAGATTTGTGAAGAATATTTCTTGGTGAGTTGTAGTATGGTGCCAAGAGGAAGAACATGCTTTAGTGGAGGAAGGAGAGGACCTTATAGAGGTGAGGATGAAGTCTAGAGATAACTACTATCTACCTTAGATAAGGTTCAACAAAGAAGAAATCTAAATGATTTGAGCTATGAAAGCTAATATAAGTGGGAATAAACGTCTCATGAAGAGACACAACAAAACTAAAAAATTGAAGTTAAGAGGAATTTGTCCCCACAATAATAGAAGGAAAAGGAGAAGAAATAAGAAATGGAAAAGAACTATGTAGCAATGCAAACCGATACAGAGAAGAAAATGGAAGATAAGGACAACCAACTAAACTTGAAATCAATTGAAGTGAAAGAGGATCTCCATACTGAGGTGGACATATAAGAAAATGATGTGATGGGAAGACCATATATTGCATGCATAAGTATATGATGAAGCAAAGGAGCTTGCAACTAACATGTAAGTAGATTTGGCATTGCATGTGATTGATTACATGATTGAGGAGGAAGAGGAAATATAGAGTGAACTTGCAACATAATGTGTGCAAGAAGACTTAGAATTACAACCAATCATAGAATTGAAAGAATCAACAACAGAACATATGCACATGGAATTTTAAATTTCCTTGGAGGAATCTTGTGCTTTGACCATAAGAATTGAGTTGCAAAATAATGGAGTGACCGGGGAAGTGAGACTAGAAGAAGAATATATGGAAGATTTTCCTCTCCCTAAAGTATGTTTTCATTCTTTGATTACATGTATAGGAAACAAATCCATTGTTGTACATGAGGAAGAAGATCCCATTGAGGATAAGGAGCTTGTTGAAGCCTAATTTTTCCATACATGAATGACAATTGACAAAGCGACATCAAAGGATGTTGTGGAGGATTTTATAGCAAAGATGAATATTGCATCCTTGGATATGGAAACAATTGAAATTGCAATGAAGGGAGAGGAGAGGAGGCACTATGAATAAATGTTGGTGCATTAGAGAACAAAGGGAGAAGAAGGTCACCAATAAGTGTTTAATATTCATAGAATAATTGGTGAGAATTATGTCAATGAATAAGGGGAAGATGAAAATAGGAAGGACGCATTAATGTCCATGCAACATCATGCAAGATTTGTTCTTGAAGAGATGGTGTCCTAAGAAGAGGAAGGTGTGTTGTTGTTGACCAAAAATGATAAGAAGAAGATAGAAATAGAATGTGTAGGGTTGTACATGGAGGTGAATTGCTCCATGATACTAAACATTGAAGTGATGAATGAGACCATTCTATAGAACAAGGAACATGTGAAATGAATATGATAGATGGACATGTAAAGACAGTAAAGTGAAGAAAATTCCACCAATAGTGATGGTAGTAAAGAGATCTTAGTCAAGACGAGTGATACATAATTTGTACATTGATCATTGAGGATAGAGTAGGTTAGAGTGATCATCAATGATTCTAAGTTGCATCCAAGTGTGTTGATGGATGAGGAATATATGGAAGATGTGCACACCATAACTATAGTTTCCCTTAATATTTTTTATGGGTCAATTTCAAGTATAGGTGTGTGTGTGAAATGATGTATACAAGGAAGGAAAATTCATGGAGGAAAGTGAAATGATTAATGTCAACATTGTCCATATGAAAAAGAGTATGCAAAAAGTAGAGAACAAAAAATTGTATCCCTAAAGGTTGGAACCCCATAATAAGAGGAAGAGATACATCATGGACCATGTTACTACTTGGAAGTGTGAAGGAGGAGGAAAGATATCACGTGTTTAATAAATATTTGATCCAACGAAGGAATTTTTCATGGATAATACCATTGGAGAAGATTTAGATAATGAGGAGAATGAGAAGAAGAAAAGATGGGACATTGTGATATCCTTATAGGATCATAGTTCATTGACGTAGCTTGAATTAATGGAAACAAGTGGAGAAGAGGCATTTCAAAATGAAGTAATGAGGATGAGGTAAGGGAATGTGCAGAGTTAGAAATGGGTTTGTATTACTCCATGAGACATGCTATTACAATAAATAATGGCTCTATGAGCCAATGGAAGAGGCCTCCCAGTTATGATTTACAAAATGAGGAGTAGTTCAAGATTTGGATAAGGAGAAAAATAAATAGAGGTAAAAATTGATATTGTGCACATTCTAATATGGAATAAGCATAAAGGGAGAAATAACAAAGATTGGAACTGGCATACAACCTCAACAAAAGGCCATTGTTTTCAATTTACATGGCTAGTATGATGTAGGAGCATCACAATTGCAGACCCATAGAGAGAACCAACATCAAAAATCATGTAGGAGCATTGTGTTTATCCTCTATTAGTAATAAATTCCCCTCTTGAATCAATGAGCCTTTCTCTTATGGGTTCTAAAGATTATTTTCAAGTTTGAAACTAGAAAGAGAGTGTTAAAGAAATCACTATTAATGCATTATCCACTTGAAAGTTGTGACATATTGAGGGAATATTCCTTGAAGAAGCTGGCAAGATAATAGGATGCTTGCATCCTTTGAAGGAACCTCCACATGATTATTTATAAGTACGTTTTGTAGAGGTGTATAAGGTGGTCGCATTCCTCAATTTAAAGGGACATGTGGTGGTATTCTAGTGGTGCCCACATATGGTTGAGAGGGTATTTATTCAACATATTTAATGCTAAAAGGAGTTAGGGGTAAATAAAGAAGAAAAGAGAAGGGTGCTCATTCTTTGGGCATTCAATCACCCTTGAAAAGAAAGGGAGAATATGAAGATGAGAGAAAAATGAGATATTAGGGAGAGATAATAGAAGAGATATTGGGAGGAGAGAAGCAGTTCCAACACAAAAAAGGTTGGGAAATTCTTTAAGGGAATGAAATTACATCTTGTGGATAAAAAAAAAGAAGGGTTCATATATTAGTTACTGGGTACAAGCCTTAGAGAAGAAAGAAGAGACACAGTTCTAGTTGCAAACTTGAAAAAATATAAGAGATTCAAGTGGGTAGAAGAGAAGAAAAGATTGTTGAAGAAAACTAGCATTTAGGAGAATTTCATAGAACATCAAATTTTTTCACGTTGCAAGCCAAATAAGACTAAGAATGATTGGATTCATATAATGAAAAGGGATCATCCTTGTCATGTTATGTTTTCTTTGAAATTATGAAATAAATTATAGGCATTGATGTATGTAATTCTATTATTGTTTAATAAAAGAAACATTGTATGCTTATTTTATTTCTTTCTAGTTTTTCTTGCATGTTCATGTTTATTTCTATTTCAAGGTTTGTGTTGCTTACAAGGAGAAATATACACTTTATGTGTGTCTCATACATACAGATCTAAGTGCATTGTGAGTGGAAGAGTTCCAAAAGGTGAAGATGTAGGTTTCACGTATCCTACACCAAGTTTAGTGCTGGATATTTTTCTTTGTATTAATGCATAATGAAAAATGGTTACCTCTCCTTGTCGATGGATGATTTTTTTAATAAGTTTCCTTCAATATATTTATTAATCAAACAATCAACATGTACTTTTTTCACTAAGATTAGCAAGGTGCTCTACAATCCAGTATGGAGGATATGTTGTCATGTTAGCATTATGTTAGACTAGCTCAAATAACATTACATTAAACATTAAGAAAAATTAAATTCAAATCAATTTAAAAAAATAACAATAACAAAAACAAAGTCGGCTCAATAGTTTTTTTTTTTAAGCTAAAAAGGCAGGAAACTTCTATTATATCACAATATAGTAAAAAAAGGATCAAACAGGGGGGGGTTTTACAAAGTAGAAAACTAGACCCCTTAACCTTGTTTAGAACAACCAAGATCTTCAGAGTTGCAAGTTTTTATCAAAAGTTCCAGAGATGAGCCCATAACTAAAGCCTGAGAATAAGATCCTATGGCCACTAACAATATAACCATAGAAAAAACAGAATAGAACGAAACATAATAGACTTTCAAAGCCTATTGGGGAGCTAGCACCCGCTTAATCCCCCTCCCAGAGGTCCCGATGTGGCTCCCTTCTTCTTGCTTAGCTTGGCGGATGACCTCTTCCCGGGGTTGATAGTCCTCTACCCGAAGTTGTTCATCCTCATCATCGACCATAATTGGACATTGAAGAGATCCTGGAGGAGACTAGGCTTCCTGACCTTTCCCATGTTGTTCCGGACATTGATCTAGTTGATTAACCCTAAACCTGATATAGTGTTGAGCCCTGCAATAAAGCTTGAATTTTTCCTCCAAAATGTGAATAGCTTGGAGGATCTCGACATTCTCTCACTTGGTTTCATTGATATCCTAGGCCACCAATTCCTTGACCATCCAATATACTTCGACCATCCTAAAGTACCAGGTATCTATGGTCCTAGGGTTCATTGGATCTGCCACCCACTTGGACGCTTCCTTTATTATCTCTTCTTCCCTGGTCATCCTGCATTGGGCTAGAACTTGATCCTCAATGGCTTCCGCAAATCGAATTTAATCCATCGAGCAATGGACCCAAAATCGCTCATCAACGACTCGAGCTTAATTCTCTTCTCTAGAGAAGTGACCTTGACCCATTGATGAGGAATATTCCTTGTCATTGTGGCCTACCGAACACCTCTTATTCTTCTTGTTCCAACGACGGGCCATTCTCCCTCCCAGACCTGATCCTACGTTTCAGACTTAGAGTCGATAGAAAGATTGGAAGAATAAAAATATGAGAGAAGCTCAATATGAGGCTCTTGTACAGCCTTCCCTCATATTTATCCCTGAAAACCAATGCATTAAATTTACTGGGATAGTACTCTTAGTTAGGAATCCTACGCCTGAGGTACATCTTGCATGTTTCCATAATAGGTAGGTGTTGTGACAGGCACTACAACCCTCCATTTTCCTTTATTCTTATTTTCATAGCCTTTTGAAAATAGAACCCCTCATTTTTTTTATGCTTAAGAGATTTTTCTTTGGTCTTTCTCTACCTCAAGATCCTTAGAGAAATTGTGTTTGCCTTAAGAAATCATGCTAAAAAGGAAGTACTTGATAATTTTGGTTTTTAAGATGGTTAGAGGAAATCAACAAAGTTAATACTAACCCCTTAGATGTGAATAAGAGGAGTTACTTCTAACTCCTCTGATTCACATCGGAGGAGTTTCTCCTTTCCACACTAATTTCCCTTTCCCATCGCATGAGTTAATAGTAACTCCTCAGATTCATATCAGAGGAGTTTTCTCCAAGATTTTTGGTGTTATCAGAAGACTTTGATACAAGTCCTCCAATGAACATTGGAGGAATTTCCACTAAGTTCTCCGATGTTCATCAGGGAACTTGTCCTCAGGTCCTCCAACTTCAACCACCCCACCAACCATGCATTTAATGCAAAAGGCTCTTTGATCTATATAAGCGATGAACAATCATGTTTTGTTATATGACCAAAGAAGACGAGGTGAGAAAAGTTTCCAAGACTTAGAGCGCACCAAGCCATTTTATTCAGGCTCATATCTTGTCAACACCCCCCACATGGTGCTAGATTTCCAGGTAAGGGAATATTTTCATAGTTTTCTAGGGTTAGGGTTAGGGTTTCTTACTCAATATTTTCTCCCTACTTCATTTTTCTTCTCCATGTTGTTCCTCAATCAACATCTTTCCCTTTCCTTAATCTCCTTCACGAATTGTAGCTGCATAATCATTTGCACCCCGACTTGTCTTCATAGACATTTGCCTTACACATTTTCCGAACCTTGAAGATGCCTCTATTTGACAGGATCTCCATCTGAACCCAACCCCAGACTCTTTCCTAGCACGAAATGATAAAAAACCCTTAACCGTTCTCTATCAAACCCTTAGGATTCTTGCAATTGGGAGTGTTTCAACTAACTCCTCCGATTGTATTGGAGGAGTTATTATTAACTCCTCCAATAAAAATTGAGAAGTTATTATTAACTTATTTGATATGATCAGAGGAATTACAATTCACCACACTAATTTTCATAAGATTTCGGGAACTCAGATGCAAACTCCTCTGACGCGCTATTGGAGAAGTTAGAACTAAATCCTCTGATGCACATCAGAGGAGTTTTTTTTAACCTTGCAGATCAAGTCCTTTTCAAGAAACTCCTCATATGCCTTAGAGTACTTAGTATGAACTCCTCTGATTTTCATCAGAAGAGTTCATCTTTGGACCTCTGATTTTTCCTTTCAAAGATCAGTTTTCACCCTTTCTTTCCCAATTTTTTTACCAAATTTATCAAGCATGCCTACCATCACTTTGACATTTACATATGATGATTCTTTGTCCAATAGTAGTCCCAATGGTTCCCATGGTATTTCAAATTATTTAGTTGCATTGAATTGCATATTATATCCTAATATATGCACTACGATCATATTTTGTGGCAGGTTCAAGCATGTCACCTCAAAAGAAAACACTGGTAAAGCTATCTGAAGCCAAGACCTCTGGAAGTGCTCAAAAAATAGAAGGAGAGACCGAAATACTCGGAGCCACATATGATGACACATCAGGATTGCTAGAGAAGGACGAAGAAACATTGAAATGGGGAGAAATATATTATATGTTCAAAAAATATAATTTCTCCACTGAATTCGAAGATCCATATGAGCTTCAAGTTTTCAAGAATGTCAGCAAATTCAGTATCTTCAGAGTAGAAACACACCTAGTGGTATTCCCCTGTGTGAATTCCATCTCATGGATTCTGAAGAACATTGATGTAATCAACAGATACGTCTGCAACGCAAGGAAAGAACCCATAGCTTCAATTAGACACGAGAATTTGGCCAAGTGCTATCATATTGAAGAGGGGATCAAAATGATGGATAGTAAACTCCTCAAAAAATTCGAGTACACACCTAAGAACATGTTCCCCAAGTGGTGTAGGGAATATAAGAAATTTAAGTACATACCTAAAAGTGGATACCCCACGAGTGCCTTAAGAAGAACCTACCAGTACTTGGTATCCATGTTGTGCAGATTGTATGGGGAATCTGACACAACACAATTCTCCCTATCTTATATGCCTCTAATATACTACTGCGTAGATGCGGGGACATCGTTCAATTGGGATGAGATCCTATCCGAGAACCTCACTGCAGTTATCTCCGCGGTGAAGCAAGCCCAACGCAAAATGTTCCCGAGATTCGATATGTCCTCTGTTGGCCCTTGACCATGTTTTGAGAATCCTTGGTCATGATTGACTTGTTTTGGGACTTCGATAGGCTTTCGAAGGCGAAGCGCAAGTCAAAGCAGAGATTGCAATATCTTGACCCCTTGTTTACGGATTTTTGGGTTTTGAGCTATGTAACGAGTATGGGGATGTCATCCCATGGGTTTACCCTTGTTTAGGACCTTTTTGTAATGTATAAATAGAATCCTAGGTGATGTAAAAAGGAGGAGGTATTTTGGTACCTTGCTAGGTGCTAAGTGCAATTGTAAATGCTTTGTGCATACTATGCAAGATTTGCAGAGCTAAGTGTAAGTGAGTGTAAGAGACTATGAAAAGGATTTGTGTTGTAACTTAGGGAAGGAGGATCTAGCGAAGTGCGTACATATATCCTGTCCTTTGTGGAGTAAGATCTCGTGGCTCTGTGCATGTAGAATATTGACAGAAGGAAATAAAAGAGAAAAAGAGTCGGTGGATGTATCCCTAGGCTGGGGGTGAACCACGTATATCTTGTGTTATGGTTGCTTTGTGCATTATGGTTGTTTTACTGTTGATATGATTAATGCTTAGTGCACTGATGTATGTTAGATGAATATGATATGATAGCTTAGTGCCTAATGATGTGAATAAGATGCTAGATTTGATCTATATTGATATGATTAGTGCTTGAATATATTGGATCTGAGTGAATACTGTGTTGATCTGTTGTTAGGGTTATCTGTGATGTAAAATGAGGCTGAATATTAATGAAATATAACTACTAAGTGCTCTGTTAAGGTGTTACAATCATAGATTTGTGTCCCAGCTAAGGTTGCAGACATTTGATTCCTGCAACCACCCCTGCCTCTACCTCGAGTGAGACTTCATTTGCTTCGGAGGTGTTTCCGAAAGGGCCCGTAGTTAGGGTTTTGTTGGTGCGTTGTTGAAGCGTTGAACCCTGGGTATTCCCCTATGCCAACAAATGGTTTCGCTGCCATGGTGAAGAAATATAGTTGTTGAAAGCATTATAACTATTAGACCAATGCCCCGAATGGTTAGAAAAACAGTTATGACCAGAAAACTTGCCATTAGACCATTGGGATCGTGCTGCAATAGACAGAACTGCCTCGCGGGATGTCTTGTAGAAACATGAAGCCAAGCAGGAGGAGATGTATGACAAAATTGAGGTAGGACTCATAGGGGTAAAATAGACCCTTCAATCCATCCGCGCAGTATCCACTACACCCCCACCATCAGAAGAACCAGAGTTGGGAGATGAGCCTACCCAACTCCGCAGAATAGATGACGCAACCGAAGCTTGTCTTCATCGAGCGCAAGAAGAGAAAGAACATGCTACAATGGACCTAAAGAAAGCACAAGAGGAAATGGTAGAGAAACTCCGAGTTGTGAAATAGGAGAAAGAGGACCCCCACACCAAGTTCGAAGAGGAGAGAGTGTAGGTCAAGCAAGAGAAAGAGCAGTTGCTCACAAGGCAGCTCAGAGTCAAAGAAAAAATCAACAGATCACTTCGCTATGTGACAGGCTTAGATAAAAAAATAGAAGAACAAGTAGAGCATCAAGTAGCACACCTTGCGGAAGATATCCAACAAATTCAACAAATAATCGTAGATATGGAGTTACGAACAGTGCCAAGTACCCCGCAGGAAGTGCGAGACCAAAGAGAAGCCATTTCCCGAAGTGCAGTTGAGAGGATCAGAGCATTATCTCTGGAATTTAAAAAACTTAGCAGTAGAAGTGCACAAACCTATGAGCATCTGACTGAAGACCCTAAACTAAAGGCACTAGGGTCACAAATCCAGGAGGCAAAATAGTAAGCATAAATAGTACAGGCGCAGTTGAAGCACAGTGCACTATCCAACAAAAGGTCCACACCATTCATAGAAAAGTCATGGAAGTGACTCAGAGGCTCCAACCAATTCAGGATGAGGCTTTCCAACTGTTCACAAAGATTGAAGGCCGAGGAGTAGAACTAGAACAAGTTGTCACTGCAGCTGAACAATGCCTAGAGGGACCTGTCAACGAAGCAGTTCTCCAAGAGTTCGTCGAGCATGAGGCCTTGGCACAACAAAATGTTGAAGAAACTCGAGAAAAGATCGAGGCTTTTGAAGCAGAGATACCCAGATCAAAGTGACTCGGGATGAGTCATAGGTCAGTTTTGGGGGCATGTTGGCCCTTGAACAAGTTTTGAGAATACTTGGTCATGATTGACCTATTTTGGGACTTTGACGGGCTATCGAAGGCGAAGCGAAATTTGAAGCGAAGATCGCGAGATCTCGACCCCTTGTTTAGGGATTTTTTGGTTTTGAGCTATGTAACGGGTATGGGGATGTCAACCTATGGGTTTACCCATGTTGAGGCCCTTTTTGTAATGTATAAATAGAATCTTAGGCGATGTAAGAAGGAGGAGGTCTTTTGGTACCTTGCTAGGTGCTAAGTGCAATTGTAAATGCTTTGTGCATACTATGCAAGATTTGCAGAGCTAAGTGCAAGTGACTGTAAGAGACTGTGAAAAGGATTTTTGTTGTAACTCAGGGAAGGAGGATCTAGTGAAGTGTGCACATATATCCTGTTCTTTGTGGACTAAGATCCCGTGGCTCTGTCCATGTATAAGATTGACAAAAGAAAATAAAAGAGAATAAGAGTTGGTGGACGTAGCCTAAGGCTGGGGGTGAACCACGTATATCCTGTGTTATGATTGCTTTGTGCATTATGGTTGTTTTACTGTTCACATGATTAATGGTTAGTGCACTGATGTATGTTATATGAATATGATATGATATCTTAGTGCCTAATGATGTGAATAATATGCTAAATCTGATATATGTTGATATGCTTAGTGCTTGAATATGTTGGATCTCAGTGAATACTGCGCTGATCTGTTGTCAAGGTTATCTGCAATGTAAACTAAGGCTGAATATTAATGAAATATAACTGCTAAGTGCTATGTTAAGGTGTTACAATCACATATTTGTGTCCTAGCTAACGTTGGAGACATTTGAGTCCTGCAACCACCCCTGCCTCTACCTCGGGTGAGACTTCATCTGCTTTGCAGGTGTTGCCGAAAGGGCCAGTAGTTAGGGTTTTGCTGGTGTGTTGTTGAAGGGTTGAACCCTGGGTCTGACCCTGTGCCAACATCCTTGTACATCCTATACATCATGTGAACAACTCACAAGTACCCATATATGGGGTGTATTTGGCTACATCTGATCCCGCAATCCATATATACTGTAAAATGCTATGGGAACAAAAATATCGGATGGAGTATCAAAGGATATGAAAACACTTTCTGGATCCATTATATGAGTTCATCTTCTTCACCCATCCTCCATGCATGAATGAAAAATCCATGGAAATTATAAGGAGAACTGTGGATTGGTATCTCATGGAACACGATACTTATATAAGAATATATGGCGCAATGAAACCACCCCATTTTCTTCCCCAGTTCGTGCCTGAAATTTTTTTTCTCCAAGAAGTGGCATATCAGAACATCATACATGGAGTTGGGGGAATGTTATACTGACTAAAGAAAGCAATATGGCCTCCACTTCCATTTTCATCAAATTTTACTTTAGTCTCACATGACTAGTTTTGGATTAGTCAGCAACCCTAACTTGAAATAATCATAATTATGTATCTATAATGAATAAAGGTATGAAAATAACACATATTGTTCTTCAGTGTGTATTATACAATTCCTTCGGGTGTCACTACTTGGAACCTCTCAGAAAAGGAGTTATAACAAAAATGACATACCTTGTTGAATTTTGGCTTATTCTAGAGAGCGAACTTGTAGAGCATGCCCCGCCCGAAATGTTAGTTGTATGGATCTAAAAATTGTACATAGAATACTACATATTGTACTCTAAACAACACATTTTGTCTTACTGAATTTAGATTTTTATGAATAATTTATGACTTTTTTACCCAAAACACATGCTTTAGACTAGTTTCAGGACTAGCCACAAACCCTATTTTCCACGGAGTGTAACTCCAAAAATACAATGACCCACAAGCTGAAATTTGTATACATATACTTGGATATGTTTCCTCAACGACCTCCCAATTTCATGGTCTAAATCATTCTAGAAAATAATTTATTGCAAAAATGGTGAGATGACCTCTAAATAACATACCTTAGAAAGCATCATCAAAAGAATTTATCCTCCCTTGAATTTCGGCCTTCTTTACTTCACCTTTCCTCTAAAATTCGGCTTAGATATCCTTTGGTTACCTCAGTCACTTGTGGATATTCAATATGCTCAAGTGTGATTAAAATGAGAGAGCCTTTCCTTTTATTTATACTTTCATGTAGCTTCCTCAAGGGGTTACCTTTTAACCATCGTAACTCACTTTCCTTATTTTAGGGCTAACCCACTTCTAACCACTTGTCCACTTAGTAATTTCTCCATTAACTTTATTATTTAAATATTTTTTTTTGCATCCTGTTTGACTTATAGTACACTCATCACTTCACTTTATTATTTAAATAATTTCTTCTTTGCAAACACTTTGACTACTTTGACCTTTTGGGGCTTCTAGATGACTCATGAGGGTTCTCCAACTTCACATGGCCATAACTCTCTAACCGTGAGGATTTATGTGATGTTCCACATACCACTAGAAATGGAATGACATGTACTATCCATCTAGAATAGTATTACTTGCAAATATACCAAAACTCATACCATTATCCATCAAACAAACTTGGGTCCATTACACAAACCTTTGTGCTACCATAATTCGCTACTGAACTTTCTTCAATGGTTGACATCAATGACAAAAGGTTGAAATCAATATACAATATTAGTCTCCAATGGTTGACATCAATGACAACCAACAATCCATACCAACTGTCCATCAACCTAAGCCAATTGTCTGACAATCTCCCCCTTTGGCATTGATGGCAACACCAACATTGATGGAAACACTTAGTCATGATAAAATTCATGTTTATACTCCTCATTAATGTTTCTATCTCTCCCCCTTTGACATCAATGAAAAAGAGTATCTCCCTTTGGGGCTACTCTTTCTGACTGAACTCTCCTTGGGTTTCTCCCCCTATCTACATGCCTATGTGCTCTCTCTCCAAGCATTTCTATCTTGCATCTGATAAATCTCTCCCCCTTTGTCATCAATGGAAAAAGGTATCTTTCCATCTAGGGCTTCTCCCCCTTATTGAACTATCTTTGGAGATACTCCCCTTGACTGAACTCTTCCTGAAACTGATCCCCCAACCTAAATTGTCCTCTTTATGGTGTTTCCTCGTGTAAATCTAAGACATATAAGATAAGCATTCAAAATCATTCATTTTGGAAGTGGAAATTACTCTAAGTATCTGGAGAAAATACTCAAAGGCTTCCCTTGGAAGCGGTTTTGTAAATATGTTTGCCACTTGTTCTTTTGTGCCCACATATTCAAATCTGATGTTCTTTTTTGCAACCCGTTCTCGTAGAAAGTGATACTTTATTAGAATGTGCTTCTTATTGGAATGCATCATCGAGTTCTTTGAGATACTAGTGGCGCTTGTATTATCACTGTTGTAGAAAAATCTCCCTGCGGACAGGTAGATCACCTCTAGAGCTTGACCTTAACCCTAGACAGAAAAGTGCTTATCATGGACACTGAATTTCTTTCAAATCTATTTAAACTAACACACAAGAAGGAAGGATGACAGAGGTACCTCTTTATCGATGTTTGTCCTTGCACGCTCCAAGTTGCACTCCGATCCTTTTCTCTTCACTGGACCCTGTGGACAAAACAAGATACGATCGCTTCCTACTCTACTGATATTAGCTTGAAAATAGATCTATCAAATAGTGATAAGTTCATGTGACCTTAGACATAAACTAGAAAGAAACAGGCCAAGCGTGTCATATTGATGAGAATAACGACAGCAGTACTTACAATCGTAGATGCAAATGCGACAGCTTCGTCAAGTCCCCTTCATCTAACCCTTGCTTGAAAGTCCCACAATCTGGATAACAACAGCTTCACTGATCACTCTCCTTTGGCTGACTATAAGTTTCCTCCAAGATCATAAGTTTCATGTATTCAATTCTTCCTCCTTTCCACCATCATAGAACCTGTTTATATAGGTTAAGAGGAGCTTAACCTCTTGAGTTATCTTTAGAACAAGTTGGGAACCTTTTCCTCAGATCAGGGATCTCTTGATGAAACCAAGAATTCGAGCACAATTGCCTCCTAATCTAGAAAGATCCTCCCCTTATTCTCCTCAACGGGCCAACTACTGCCTCATATTAGGCATCGCTCCCTTAGAAGGGGCATCAGAGCATTGTAGCGCTCCCTGGTGAGCCTTAGGGAAGCGCCAACGCTCTCAAGATGAGAAACACTCCTTCAAAGGGGGATGAAGAGCGTTATAATGCTCCCTGAAGCACTATAGGGGAGCGCCAGCGCTTCTGGAGCTGAAGTAGAGGAGCGCTCCCCCTCAAAACCTTTGTTTCAGGGTTCTTATCAGGTGTCAAGAGTTGTTTGACTTCAGTAGACCAGTTCTTCTCCTTCAAATCAATCATGTGAGATGTTATAAGTGCTCCCTTAGTGTCGTTGACATGGCAGTATGTATGAACATCATTTGCGACATTTGTGGCCAACTTGCGACACTAGTGACCAACTTGCGACACTTGCGAAAGTCGATACGACACTTACGACAATTGAGAGGGATAATGCGACACTTATCCGGCTGAGCAATTTTGACGTGTAATAGAATGCCCCCCAAAGTATGAATTTAGAAGATGCCAACTGATAACTGAAATAATTTGTAGATACTCAAGCAAGGGTATAGACTTGGAGAACCTGACAGAAGCTGCACACAAACATCCAACAAATATCATGACATATTTCAAAACCCAAGGCAGGCATACCTATGCTTGGGTGATCAAGACTTGCAAGATATGGCCGCCATAAAATACACTGCGGATCCAT
>ML782124.1:34805-52231 GCA_009831015.1 Picea engelmannii | reverse complement strand
ACTCCAGGGGGGTTCCTTTTTCGTGTGTTTGTATCCGTACGGGTCCGAAAAAGAGATAAAAGATTACCCGGTTACGTTCTCATATTGTCGAGCTCGAGAACGAATTAAGACTATGCTCATAATGTGACAAGGTGAATGATTCATTTGAACTGCAAGTAAACCTGTGATGCAAAAACTACAAGCCAGAGTTTAGTGAAGTCATTTACATCATTAGAGAAACCCAAAATAACCATACCTTATAAAAAAATGAAATTTTATAAATAACAATTGATTCAAAAAACTCATTTACCATTTCATTTGCAAGGATTTTTGGAGTATTGGAGAATCTCAATTTGAAGCAAATCTTATTTTTATCGGTGCCGAAGCTACGATCGACCATTTTGCTCACCGTTCGAACCAGGTAGGTGTTCATCCTTTGCTCTTTCAATTGCATGGTGTCAAGTTGATTTTCATGGCATTATTTATTTAAAAACACAAAGCCCTAGGTCACTCTAGTTGAACCAAATCGGCCTCCTTTTAAAAGTTGATAAAATAGGGGGATTCTTTCACAAAAATGCATTGGGGAAGGGTTGTTAGGATGTCTACACCCTTGCAATTGATTAGACCGACCATTTTAGCAAAAGAAACACATAAAAATTCCCCCCAATTGCCCACGCACCCCCTCAAATCGTTTTGCATTCTTAACACGTTTTAATCATTATTTGGCAAATAATAAAGGGTGTGGTGGTTAAAAAGAGTGATTGGTTGCTTTTAGATGTCATGGGCATTTGATTTTATGTTTTAAAATGCTTTTTAAAAATCGTCGAAATCACAAAAATGTGGGAAATAATGAAATCCTTGATTTTTTGTTTTATAGGTGTCTTCGGCAATCATGATTGAATGGAAAGAGAGGGAACACGAGATGGATGATTTATCCGCTCTACGGGGTCCTCGTACACGGGCTGCTTTGCGGGCCTGTGGCTTGCTCAAGTTTTTCAAATTGCAAAAAATGAAAAGAGAGGTTCTACTTCTTGAGCACATGATTGGCCTTTGGGATGTCATGGAACAAGGATTCTGTATCGGTACACAACTCCTAACCATTGAGTTGGAGGATGTGTACTTTTTGACCGCCCTCTCGAAAAGAGGGGTCCCCATAGCTTTTACTGGGCAGAGGGCATTACCTGAGCAGGTGGACGTGTATCTGGCACGCCACTGCATTCCGGGAGCAAGGTTGGTAGGGGGCAGGATCCCTATCAAGGATATACAAGATCTGCCTCTTCGATCCATATTATTTGTGATCATGAGTGTAACTGGTAGCACCAATGCTCATTTGGCATCGAGATCATAGGTGGCCTATGGTGTGCAGTGTTTAGAACCAACACTGTTCAATTGGAGTGCAGTGTTCCTTCGAAATGTGAAGGAACAGATCTCACAATGCAGGACTGGTCAGAAACAGTTCGGTTATGGTTCGTTCTTAGTCTCATTTTTCTTAGAGCGCATCCCTTAGATGCAGCCTTAGATAGCACTGGCAGTACAACCAGTGGACGAGCCTCGGATGGAGAGGTGGACTAGTCTATCCCCAAGACTAGTCTCGGAGTCAGAGTTTCACTTTACTGGTGACTTCTTCGCCTGGTTGAGACGGCAGTACCTCTGGATAAAGGACTTCCCATACGCCAATGTAGACTTCCGTGGGAGTATGGAATTGATTTTGCCCGCGGGGGAAGATTGGGACGAGTCAGGTAAGAGACTAAGCCATTCCTTGTCTAGTTTTTTTTTTTTTTTTATGTATATGTATTTTTTTGGTATGTAAAAGAGTTTTAACAAAAAAATTTGTTTCCAACATGCAGATAAGGGAGCAGTGTTCCCAGTTGATATACTAGTACTAGGGCATCGTGGAGGCGCCCCAGCTGCAGCAGATCCAGGAGTGTCGGTGGTGGGTCTCTGGGAGGTTGAGAGGAACCTCCAAGGCCTTACGATGGGTATCCCTCCTCTGCGGAGGGGGGATGTGCCTTTACGTCTGTAGCAGCACACTGTAGGGGTCCCAGAGAATATCAATTCTCTGTTGCGACGTGTAGTGTGTGCAGTGATATGTTACTCACAGCACAACGCAGTGCGGGGAGATTAGAGTCTCCCCGTGATTATGTTTTTTGTATGCCTTGTCAGGTGATGTTGTATGGGCGGATGGACCCAATATTTTGCTCTCTTACACACTTTTTGATGTAATGCAAACATTTTAGTCACGCCATATATATTTATGTATACAGTTTCGAGTTTTATGATGTCGATGATTTGTACATGATGATGTCTGTGATGTGTTTTAATTTACATGCAATGTACAGTTTTGTTTTCCTTGAATCTTATATGTGGGCGAGATACCGATCCATGATATAATTACCTAGTGCATCCGAAACACTATTAAGTTCTCTCGGAATGTGTCTATATTCGATGTAATCGAACATTCATTTGAGACGACTAACTTGCAAGTGTAGGCATAGCAGGATAGGACTACGGATAGCGTAGATGCGGTTGAGTTGACAAACCACCAGTTGGGAGTCTAAGTAAATAATGATGCGAGAAATACCTAGAGAGGAAGCTTGGTCAGTAGTACAATGACAACATAATATTCTGCCATATTGTTGGTAGCTGGCCCTAAACAAATGCCTCCTGAACTCACCACCTGGTCAAATTGGTAAATAACCCAAGCTGCTGAAGCAATGTTCCGGGTATGTTGGCTAGCGCCATCCACGAACCCAAAAAAGATAGGAAAGGAGGACGTCATCTGCGCATGAAAACACAGGCACAGTTATGAGTGGCAATGGTAAAGACTCGAGTCACGCGAAAGAAAAGACACACCAAACTAAATACAATAATGTACAAATTACAAATGCTAGGTGATCTAGGCATAGTACTTCTTAAGGTAAAGCCCGTTTCGGGGCTCTCCTAGGGAAATTCCTTCATGATCAACTAGTTCATAGGCACCTTTATGTAGTACACGGTTTACGATGTAGGGACCGTGCCACATAGGTTCTAACTTTCCTGTCCCCAATTTATCGTGAGCTTGGTCGTAAACAAGGACTAAGTCTCCTTCCGTGAAGATCCGAGGGTGGATGGATTTGTCGTATTGACTTTTGATTCGTTTTTGATGTGCTTCATTGGTGAGAGCAGCATCGCGACGTGTTTCATCTAGTTTGGATAAGTACAAAAAGTGTTCTTCTTCAGTAGAAGTATGAGGCAGGAGTTCTACGTTTAGTTTGAGTGACGGAATTTTGCACTCGATTGGTAGGATGACTTCAATTCCATAGACCAACTGGAAAGGAGTGAATCCAGTTGAGGTTTTCACAGAGGTGCGATAGGCCCAGAGAGCGGAGAACAATTGTAAATGCCACGATGTTTTGTTTTCCCCTACCATGCATTGGATCATGGTCTTTAGAACTTTGTTGATAGCTTCAACTTGTCCGTTCGCTTGGGGGTAGTAAGGGGATGAGTTTTCATGGCGAAAACCCAATTTGACATGTAACTCGCTCATCATCTGGTTTTTGAAGTGTGCACCATGGTCAGTGACAATGGCACGTAGTACACCAAAACAAGTTATGATGTGGTTTAAGAGGAAAAGAGCTGCAGTACGGCCATCATTCAGGAAGGTAGGCATAGCCTCAGCCCATTTGGTGAAGTAATCGATGGCGACGATGATGTAACCATGCCCCCCGGCTGAGGTAGGCTTACACTGCATGAAATCAATGCCCCATTTGGCAAAGGGGCCGGTGGAGATAATTGGGTGCAGCGTCATAGGGTGGGTGCGTGCCTTCTTGTTAAATATTTGGCAGGGTGGGCATTTCTTGACAGCCTCGATACAGTCTTTGAAAATCGAGGACCAAAAATAGCCGGCACGTAGGATTTTTTGGGCTGTGGCCATACCAAAAAGGTGGCCGCCACAGGCGCCAAGATGACAATCATTCAAAACACGTTCAGCCTCCTCGTGAGTCAAACATCGCCGAAGGATGGTATTGATACCACGGCGATACAGAGTGTCGCCGAGGATGAGGTAACGACGAGAGTGGTGACGAATGCGTCGTCGCTCTTCACGAGAGATGTTGGGTTGAAAACGTTGTGTTTGAAGGTAGAGGAGAATGTCTCCGTACCAAGGATCAGAGGTGCTGATGAGGAAGAGAGATTCATCGGGGAGAGAATCTCTGGGTTTGATGGTTTCATCGGCACGAGGAAAAGCACAGATGAGCTCGGAAAACACCAGGGATTTTTTGGCTTTCGCCCTCGTAAACTCGAGATCGAATTCTTGAAGAATAACAATCCATTTCGAATATTTTCCCCCAAGTACTTGACGTTTCAGGACATGGTACATGGGGTTGGAGTCTGCGATTACCTGGTGGTGCGTAATAAGATGTAGTGGCGGAACCTTTGGACAGCGATGACAGCTGCCAGAGCTAGTTTCTCAACATGCGAGTATATGAGTTCGGTTCCATATAAACTCTTGCTCAAATAGTAAATCACATGTTCTTCGTCATTGGAGTCTTCTTGGACTAACACCATTGCAATGGTGGAAGTAGAAGCGGCCAAGTAAAGGATATAATCCTTTGTATATTCAGGTGGATGTACCAAAGGTGCATGGGTCAAAGCATGCTTGAGAGCGTCGAATGACTGTTGAGATGCATCATCCCAAATGAAAGGGACGTTCTTTTGCAGTAACCACATAAATCCTTTAGTGATCTCGGCATAATTGCAAATGAAACGGCGAAGAAAGTTTGCTTTGCCTTGCAAACTTTGGAGTTGGGTTAAATTGGTGGGTGGGGGTAAGGCTAAGATGGCCTTGATTTTTAAGGGGTCCACCCTAATCCCATCTTTGGAGACGATGAAACCGAGGAGTCGACCGGATTCGACAGCGAAAATGCATTTGTGTGGGTTCAGGCGAATACGGTAGAACCTACATCGCAGAAAAATTGTGCGTAAGTGATCAATGTGATCGGATCGATTTAGCGAATGTGCGGGTAAATCGTCGAGATACGGTTCTGCGATATGTTTGATGTCATGAAAATCATACGACATGGCTCGCTGGAAAGTGGCTCCAACATTTTTAAGGCCAAAAGGTAGCTTTCGGTAGGCGAAGGTTCCCCAAGGGCAGATGAAGGCTGTCTTGTGTTGATCGGCAGGCAAGATTTCAATCTGGTTATATCTAGAAAAGCCATCCATGAAAGAAAAGATTACGCTCCCTGCACAATTATCGATGATTTGATCGATAAAGGGCGTAGGGTAGTTGTCCTTGGGACAAGCTTTGTTGAGGTATCGATAGTCAACGCAAACACGGATGGTCCCTTGTTTCTTAGCAACCGGAACGAGGTTGGATACTCATTCGGTTAAAGGTATGGGATAGATAAAGCCAGATTTTAGAAGTTTTTCAACTTCTGCCTTTATAGCTGCAACTTTCTTGGGATGAACCGGGCGGAACTTAACCGGTTTCGCGTCAGGGTATGTTTTTATTTCGTGTACAACGATCGAGGGATCGATCCCTGGCATTTCCTCGTAACTCCATGCGAAGACATCACGGAATTCCTTGAATAAAGCGGTGTAAGAGACCACTTCGTCAGGTGTGCAATTTGCACCAAGGTTGATGTTTTCCACGACACCTTCTTTGATTGAAATGTCAATCGTGACTGTGGTAGAGATGTTACCCATGTTCCCCTTGGACAGAGTATCTTTCGTGAGGATAGGAGATTGCGGAGCTTTAGTAACATCGGGGGGGAAGAAAAATTGTATGTCTTGAATTTCTTCCAAAGGTGGAAGAAAAGAGGATCGATGGTGGTTGTCATCCCAAGGCAGATCATCGATGCTAAGCATTTCAATGATCGATTCGTCCAAAGGAAAAATATGGGAAATGTAATCGACGACAGATGATAGGGAATCTAACCAAGATGGCACCAAATAAGTATCGGGCGCCAATGAATGTGAAGTGTTTGGAGGGGGAGAAGCAGATTGAATAGCTACGTATGCGGCCTCGGCTGAGCTCAGTGGCATTGTGTCACTGAGCGCATCGAATTCCAATGGACTAGGCACAATCCAGGGGTCAGATGATTCCAAGGATTGATAAGGCAAAGTCGAGATCATATTGACGGCGACAATATGATGTGCAGTAGGTGGAAGTGGTGTAGGGAATGTACCCATGAGGCTAGAATCTTTCAATAAGCCAACACCAACGCTTTCATACGTAATCGGGTGGTCTCCCAGAAAGGGAATATTGTTGGTAGCAGGGATGCGGGCGTCGGGTGTGCAGAAATCGAGTTGATCGATGGTAACAATTTTTCCTTGATGAGGGAATTGTACACATCGAAACACCGACGAGGCAACAACAGTCATCGCGTAGAACCAACTTCTTCCAAGTAATAAGTTGTAATCGAGGGGAGCATCGACCACCTCGACATCAACAGAGACAGTTTTTCCGCCCAACTAAACGGTTAAGGATTGTAATAATCCGTGAGGATGAAAACCTCGTCCATCAAAGGCACGTAACATGGTAGTGGACTTGTTGAGGGCAGGTGACTTCAAGCCTTTCCAACAGGCTAGGGACATGACACAGGTGGAGGCTCCCTCATCCAGGATAGTTCGGTGGATTTGTTGATTGTGGACAACCACATCAATTTGGAACGCTAGCTGGTGGGAGAGTCGCGGTTGATGATCATCCAGGTTAAACGTGAGGTAGTTTGATGACTCTGGGACGAAAGCGCCAATGGCGGCTAAGAGTGTTCTACGTTGATTAGGACAGTGTTGTAGAACTTCCAAGGCGGACATGGCACACGGGGCTTGGGCCAAATCTTCTACGATATTGTAGTTTTGGGCAGCCCGTGAATTAGGATTGAATGTAGATTTCTGTATGGTGCTCTTAGGAGGGCGCATGATAGAGTCAAAAGACGGTTTCTTGATCTGTAGTGGCCCGGATGGAGGGCTAACAGATGGAGGGTTGATGGCAGATGGTAACGGGTCTGATGTATAACCGTTAGCGATCTTGGGCTTGTCGAGTTTAACTGGCGTGTCATATGTCGCAGAGCGAGTTGTTAGATTAACTCCGTTAAACATGTAAATATGGGCACTTGTCGAGGCCTCATCATGTGGTTGGTTGGAACTACCCCCTGGCGTGGGGGTTTGGGCAACCAACGATTGTTGCTGCGGAAAAAGATGAGTGAGCACAGCGGGTTGCGAATTTCCTTTGAAAAGTTTGGCCACTTCATCGCGGTGTGGACAGTCTCGAGTGTAGTGATCGTCACCATAAATGAGACATGGGAATTTCAGTTTTCGTTGTGGCTGTTTCCCGGCAGCAGGGGTTTGCGGTTGGGTTTTGGGTTGTTCGTTGTTATTGTTCTTCTTTGGTTTGTTTCTCACTTTCTTCTTGCCCCCAAACTATTGTGAAGGGGTTGATTGGACCGCATTCACGTCAGAAACCTGAATTTGAGGTGGGGTAGAAGAGGGTGCAGTCGAACTGGGAGCAGCCGTGGGAGCGGGCCGCTAGATTGTTCCAGTAGACTGGGTGGTGGATTGAGTTTTGACGGAGCCAATAACTCCATCCGCATGCGAAGCAGTCGATGGTTTGGATGGATCGTTAGTGGCACGGGTAGCGTTCGATATCAACTCATATAGACTACCGGATTGTGAATAGACTAAGTCTAGGTACTGAGCTCGGGCGATGGCTTCTTCCTCGGTAACTACGCCTCCCATGGCAACATCACGAGCGATTTGGGGTAATAGTGATTTTGTGAACCATTCTGCTAACAATTAGTCAGGGATGACCGCTTTGATTAGCCTTCGTCGTCGTCTCCATTCATGGATATGATCGGAGATGTGTATGAAAGTTGTCTGATGAAGAGAGGTTAATAGTTCAGTACCCTACTCGTATCTGATGGGCAGTTGGAAGTGCGTGAGGAAGGACATGGCGAGGGAGTTGAAATCGTGAAAAGATGCGCATGGTAACTCAATGTACCATTTCGCGGTGGAACCCGTAAGTGTTCGCTAGAAAAGACGCAAACGAATCGAATCGTCCATGAGGGAGTTTGATGAACACCACAAATGGAAGGTCATTACGTGGTTGTTTGGGTCTTCTCCCGACTTTCCATCGAATTTTGGGATATCATAGGGAAGTTTTGCTGGAATGGCTGGCCAAACCGCAGAATGATGAATGGGATCATTTGTTAACCGAGACAAATCTGGAAGGTCCAGGGTGGCTAGGAAAGGTAGTTGTCGGTTAACCTGTGGGTAGTGCTGGTGTGGAAAAGGGACACC
Organism: Picea engelmannii; assembly: GCA_009831015.1. NCBI lineage: Eukaryota > Viridiplantae > Streptophyta > Pinopsida > Pinales > Pinaceae > Picea > Picea engelmannii. Next base: position 43,975 of record ML782124.1, on the reverse strand, counting down.
AGTGGGGCCCAATACTAGGTTATGTGGATAATTATAACTCATGGGCCCTCTCATGTGAGGTTGGTTTTGACCAAGGTACATAGGATTTGAGATGTTTTGAGAAGTGTTTGTGAGCGGAGGATAACCGGATGGGTTTTGTGGATTATATGTCGGGTTGGGCATTTGTCCATGAGGGGGTTGTTGCGAAGTCTGAATGTTTGGCCCCGTGGAGGCATGTGGGTTTCCCTGAAAAGGGACATTCCATGGGTTAGGTGCGGTGGGCACATTTGGTCCCATGGAGGCATGCAGATTTCCTTGAAAAGCGATGCTCCATGGATTGGGCGCGACAGACGTATTTTGTCCTTGTGGTTGATGGTGGACTTCGACTTGAGGTTTCCCCCCAGCATGAGGGTGCCCTTCGAATGGGATTTGTCCTCCGGAGGATAGATGCCCCCCAGTTGGAGGAAGAGTTCCCGGGATTTGAGAGCCAGACGTAAAAGATTGACCAGTGTTGTCGATCGGGTTAAAACCACCAAGGCCAGTCCCTCTAGGTTGTTGGATAGGTATGGAACTTCCCGGTACAATTTGAGTAGTGGTTTGGGCAGTGGTGATAGCGGATGTGTTCAGTGCCCTAAATCCAAAAGGGAGTGTAGGTCTTGGTGTTACAGGTGTGCCAATCGAGGCTTGGTTAACTACCGCATTACCGGCAGGGATAGTCGGAATGTGCGGGGTCAATATCGAGTGGGCCGTTTGGAGGGGAATAGTAGGCCTTGGGCCAACGAACGGTATGTTCGAACCAACGGTTGGTGTGGCTGTAAAAGTGGTAGTACCGGTGAAATGATTTGGGGGTACCGTATAGGAAAAGGATGCATCTGCACCTTCTCCTATTCCATAGAGATCTCGCACCAAGCGTGGTGGACTCCGAACAACGTCCGCAGTCCAAAAAGGGTCATTGACTAAAGGGTTTTGAGAAGACCCGGCCGGAATGTTAGAAGGGTTGATGAAAACAAATTCTCCAGCGAAATTCAGGTGGAGGATCTGTCGTTCATATCCCTCCGGAATGCGATAAGCTTCTGGAGATTCTGAGACAATTCGAAAATTCTCCAAAAGGATGGGAAATTCTTCCTGAGAAGTCGTGGCATTATGCACCTCGCTCTGTTGAGGAGATTCCTCCATAGAATGAGGAGGGAAAGGGGTGTTTCCTTCCATATTTTCTGGAGGAAGTCCCTGTAACCTCCGCGAGCAGCGTGGAGGGTCGATGTTGGCAGAGAAGAGTCGACGAAATAAATCTATGGCCAACTAGCGAAAAGAAACAGTACACGCTAAAAAAATCTAAGAATCACAACCAAGCAAACAGGACCTTCTTTTGATGACCGTACTAGTTGGTGATGAAATCCAACGTCGCGTGATCAAGTCCAGAAGGGGCAGGGATAGGGTGGAACAGTTACAATGGCGACCTGCTTAACAGACTTACACCTTGGTGCAAGCTTCCACGCAATAATTGTGGATTTACCCTCCAAGGAGCCCGAGTGAGTTTGACCAATGTCTGCTCCAGGTACAGTGAGACTTCCCGTCACCGTCACCTTGTGTAAGAACCTAAAGATTATGGCCACTAAGGTTACCAATTCGTAGTCAGCCCCTGGGCGGGAACAGTCGACAGTTCGATCTGAACGTACGGGCAGGGTATCAAGCCCGAAACCAACTAAGAAGCTTCCACGCAGTAATTGTGGATTTACCCCAAAGTGATCCCCATAATACGATCCGACCACCACAATCAGTTAAACCACGGAGGGTTAGTCCTCGTAGCTTACCCAAATGCAACCTCGTGCGTAACCCCTGTGTGAGAGGGGGATCCCAGGCAGACTTATACGATAACTGGATTTACTCTCCCTAACTCAGGATGCTATTGTTTGTTTTGAAAACTTTGGAGAGTTATGCTCATAGCCCTAATCCAAAGTACTAATCCTATTCTACTGTTGGTGGAGGACCCTAGAAAAGAAAAAAGTTCTAGATAACTTTTAATTAGCGTTGATTTTAGTGGTTGTTCTTTACGCAAAGGGGTGCATGGAAGTGAAACAAATGGAATTATGACTCAGACCCAAAGAGTGCATCAAACATGATAAGCAATCATTTCCTTTCGATGAACAACTAGCTAAGGGAGAGAGAGAGTTCTTTCACTAACAAGCACAACTATGGAATGCCCTCAAACGATTTTTTTCTCAATCAAATTTTGATGTAATGCAAAAAATTCTTAAATGCCTTCTAATATGCTCAATCAATCATAAAGATACCTTTTATTGTTTGTGTATGAATGATAATCAATACAACACAATGCTTGTCTTGCTAATTATCTTTCTTGTATGAATGAAAACCAAACTAGCACAAGCAAAAAATCACACAAACAATACACCCTTTCGTAGCAATTGAAACAAAAAAGCGAAAGAAAAAGAAACAATCAAAGAGAAAAAACAAATTCACACCCAAAAGAAAAAATTGAAGAACAGTGACCTTGACTGAAATCGAGACAAAGAGGTATGTAGGCCTTTGATGACCTTCACCAGGGTTTTTAACTCAGCTGATGAGAAGATGAAAACAATGCATAGGTTTCGAACTTCACTCAACAAGAAAACTCAATGGAAATAGTGAAGAAGGATGCAAGATCTAATCAACAAGGTGCTTATTCTTCAAAGAAGACAGATGTCAAAGATGAAAAGGAAGAAAAATTGACTCACTAGATCACTCAGCAGAAGACACACAGAGGCAAACCCTAGACAAGGCAATTCTGGAGGGTTTTTTGGCCAAAAAGAGGTTGGCGCTCTGTTGCCAAAGGAAAGGAGCGTTATAGCACTCTGTGGAAAGGTATGGGGGAGCGTTGGCGCTCTGTTAACACAAGGACAGGGGCGACAGGGTCTAAAAGCCCCAGAAATGTCAAAAAATTCCGAAAAATTGGATTCAAACTTGACAAGTATGATGAATGTGATAAGGTAAGGAGCCAATCAGCTCATGAAACTAATCAAAGAGGGGTGAACTAGATCTGAAACGATCAAGGGATAGAACAAGGTCAATGAGGAGAAAAATCCAAACAAGAGGTTTCGATTTGAGGCTATCTCCCCAGTGGAGTTACCAGTTTCTGTTGTAGGAAAATCTCCCTGTGGACAGGTAGATCACCTCTAGAGCTTGACCTTAACCCTAGACAGAAAAGTGCTTATCATGGACACTGAATTTCTTTCAAATCTATCTAAACTAACACACGAGAAGGAAGGATGACAGAGGTACCTCTTTATCGACGTTTGTCCCTGCATGCTCCAAGTTGTGCTCCGAACCTTTGCTCTTCACTGGACCCTGTGGACAAAACAAGATACGACCGCTTCCTACTCTACTGATATTAGCTTGAAAAGAGATCTATCAACTAGTGATAAGTTCATGTGACCTTAGACATAAACTAGAAAGAAACAGGCCAAGCGTGTCATATTGATGAGAATAACGATAGCAATACTTACAATCGTATATGCGAATACGACAGCTTCGTAAAGTCCCCTTCGTCTAACCCTTGCCTGAAAGTCCCATAATCTGGATAACAGCAGCTTCACTGATCACTCTCCTTTGGCTGACTGTAAGTTTCCTCCAAGATCATAAGTTTCATGTATTCAATTCTTCCTCCTTTCCACCATCACAAAACCTGTTTATATAGGTTAAGAGGAGCTTAACCTCTTGAGTTATCTTTAGAACAAGTTGGGAACCTTTTCCTCAGATCAGGGATCTCTTGATGAAACCAAGAATTCGAGCACAACTGCCTCCTAATATCGAAAGATCCTCCCCTTATTCTCCTCAACGGGCCAACTACTGCCTCAGATTAGGCAGCACTCCCTTAGAAGGGGCATCAGAGCGTTGTAGCGCTCCCTGGTGATCCTTAGGGAAGCGCCAACGCTCTCAAGATGAGCAGTGCTCCTTCAAAAGGGGCTGAGGAGCGTTATAACGCTCCCTGAAGCACTATAGGGGAGCGCCAGCGCTTCTGGAGCTGAAGTAGAGGAGCACTCCCCCTCAAAACCTTTGTTTCAGGGTTCTTATCAGGTGTCAAGAGTTGTTTGACTTCAGTAAACCAGTTCTTCTCCTTCAAATCGATCATGTGAGATGTTATAAATGCTCCCTTAGTGTCGTTGACATGGCAGTATGTCTGAACATCATTTGCGACACTTGTGGCCAACTTGCGACACTAGTGACCAACTTGCGACACTTGCGAAAGTCGATGCGACACTTACGACAATTGAGAGGGATAATGCGACACTTATCCGGCTGAGCAATTTTGACATGTAACAATCACAATAGATTGGAATGGGATCATCATACTCAACCTGTATATCTGTCAAAGTTTGTTTCATCCATAGAACCTGAGTACAACATCCTGTTGCTGCAATATACTCTGCTTCGACTATATATAAAGATACTAATGATTGTTTCTTGCTTAGCCAAGATACTAAACACTCACCTAAGTAGAACGATGCTCCACTGGTGCTTCATCGGTTATCAATGAAACCTTCCCAATATGCATCTGTGTAGACAATAATTGATAGATCCTTTCCTTTTGGATACCATAATCCAAAATCTTTTGTTCCTTTGAGATATCTTAAAATCTTCTTTACTACTAAGACATGTGATTCATTTGGTGTTTCTTGAAATCATGCCACTTGTCCAACTGCCTGCGTTACATCTGGTCTAGATGTTGTCACATATAATAAGCTACCAATCATTGACTTGTATTTCCTCTGGTCTATAGACTTTGAGTCATCATATTTTCTCAACTTGCAACTAGTTTTCATAGGAGTGGTAACTGGTTTGCAATCTTCCATTCCGAACCTCTTTAGCATTTCTCTGATATACTTAGTTTGAGAAATAAAAATTCTTTGGTTTCTTTGACATATCTGAAGACCCAAAAAGAAGGATAGTTCTCCAAGTAATGACATTTCAAATTCATTTTGCATATCCTTTGCAAATTTCTGTCTTAACCTGTCATTAGTACTTCCAAAAATAATATCATCAACATAAACTTCAATTAATAAAATACTAACTTGAGTTACCTTGATGTAGAGGTTGTTGTCTACACTTTCTTTTCTGAACCTTGCCTGTTGTAGATATTTATCCAGTCTAGAGTATCATGCTCTAGGAGCCTGTTTTAGACCATACAAGGCCTTCTTCAATTTACACACATAATTTGCGTTCTCTGACAACTGAAATCCTTCTGGTTGTTCAATGTGGACTTCTTCTTCAAGTTCCCCATTTAGAAAAGTTGATTTTACATCCATCTGATATACTTTAATATTCTTGGAGAAAGCATAAGCTAAAACAAATCAGATTTCTTCCATTCTGTCTACTGGGGAAAATGTCTCTTCAAAGTCGATTCCTTCAACCTGTGTGTATCCTTTACATACCAATCTAGCTTTGTTCCTTGTAACTTGTCCATCTTCACTCGATTTATTTCTGAATACCCACTTTGTACCAATCACATTCTTATTCTTTGGTCTTGGAACCAATTCCCAAGTGTCATTCTTCTCTATTTGATACAATTCTTCATCCATGGCCTTATTCCAAAATTCATCCTTCCTGGCCTCTTCAAAATTGTTTGGTTCAATCGTAGATGAGAGTGCTAGGTGCATTTTTTCTGGTGAACAGATTCTTCTTCTAGTCTCAACTCCTGCATCTTTGTTTCTGATAATCTGATCTGAAGGATGATTCTTCTGTACTCGTTTGCTAGGTGTCTTTGGAGGAACTTGTTGAACTTGCTCTTCTACTTCTTTTTTATCCTCTTCATCTTCCCCTTCTACTTCTTCTTCATCTTCTGCTTCTTTTTCGTAAAGTTGTTCCATTGATTCATTTTATTCTTCCTTTAATTCTCGTCCACCTGTTTCATCAATTGTTACATTGATGCTTTCCACAACGTTTTTCAACCCTAGATTGTAACACTTGTATTATTTCCTTGTACTTGAGTAACTAACAAGTACTCATTTTTTCACACGAGAGTCAAACTTTCCCATTCTTCCATCTTCTCTTTTGATGTAGCATTTGCTTCCAAATACTCTGAAGTGTTTCACATTTGCTGGTCTTCCTTTCCATATCTTGCAGGGAGTTTTGTTAGTGTTGTTTCTGATCATTAATCTGTTTTGAATGTGAACTTCTATATGCACTACATGTGTCCAAAATATATCTGTCAATTTGGAATCCATTAACATTGTTCGAGCCATTTCTTGTATTGTCATGCTATTTATTTCAACAACTCCATTCTGTTGAGGTGTCCTAGAAATGAACAATTGATTTTTTATTCCATGCCTATTGCAGTAGTCCATAAATTCCTTTGAAATGAACTCTCCTCCATTATCAGATCTCAAACATTTTATTTTTGAATCTATTTCATTTTCAACCATTTCCTTGTGTCTTAACCTTGAAGTTTTCAAAAGCTTCTGACTTATTCCTGAGAAAGAAAACTGCAATCATTATTGTATAATCATCAACTAATAACATAAAGTATTTCTCACCTTTTAAAACCTTTGTTGTAGTTGGTACAACTAGATTAGTATGCACAATTTCCAGTGATCTTGTCATTGAATATTCCTTTGATTTAAACATGGTCTTTGTTTTCTTTCCTTGTTAACAATGCTTGCATAAAGTGTTGGTTGGTTTCGTAATCTGGGGAATTTCTCTAACTGCTTCCTTTTTGCTGACTTTGAAAAGGTTATCAAAGTGTATGTGACCCATTCTTCTATGCAATAGCCAACTTTCATCTTCCTTCCCTAAACAACACTTTTCATTTCCAATTTCACTTAATACATATATGTTGCTTGAAGTTATTGCAGTTGTTGCAATCAATTTTCCCGAACCTTCTTTTCTTATCTCTCACTTTTGTGAATCGAAAGTAACTTTATGACCCTGGTCACACATTTGACTCACACTTAGAATAATATGTTTCATATCTTCTACCAGTAAGACATTTTCTTCCTTGGTATTCTTGTTTCCAATTCTGACTATTCCTTTTCCAATGATTTTAGTTGAATCATCATTTCTAAAGGAGATTGATCCATCTCTTTCCTTTCTTAATGTAAGAAACATGTCTTTATCACCTGTCATGTGTTTTGAACAACCATTGTCAACATACCAACCACATTTCTTCTTCTTAGCTTGTAGAGCGATTGTGCATTCTTCATTGTTGTACTGATTCTTCTTTCTTATCCATGTTCTCTTATGAGGTTCCTACCTATGACTGTTGTTGTTCTGTTTTGGTTCTCTAGGAGGAACTGTCATTCTGCAATCTTTGGCCATGTTTCCAAAGTTGTTACACTTGTAGCATTCCAATTCAGTGCTCAATGATTCAAACATGTTGTAAATTCTTCTCTGTGTTTCACTGGGCCTTCCTAGATAACCCTCTTGGGTATGACTTTCAAAGTTGTTTATGTTCCTGCTATTATCTATGCAATTCATAGCTTTATGTCCAAAATTATTACATGCATAACATAAACCAAAAAAAAAAAAATTGATACCTATGAGTTGAAGATCTTCTGAAAGGATTTGTTCGTCTGAATCCTTCTTCTTCCTAAGGCCTATCTATCGATCATTGATTCTGAAATTTGAATCTTCTCGGTTGAGGAGTGTACCTGTAATCTTATTTGTAGGTCTTCATATCCGCTTTGATTGTTTCTACATAATTTTTTGGATATGTTTCTTGTTCTGTTGTTTTGGAGCTTGATCCCTTTTCCGTCTGATTGTATCCAAGTCCAAACTTGTCATGATGAGGCTTTTGATTGCTGATAATGTTATCCAAAACTTTTGAGTTGTTCTGCATATTTTTCTCTTAAAGATCCTTTCTTAATATGACAATATCTACTTCCAAATTTCCAATGATCCCGTTTATTTCTTCTAGTTGTTCTTTGAGTACTTCTTCAATTATTTTATCTTCTTCTATTTGAACCTTCAAATTTGTGATCGTTTTCTCTAGTTCCTAAGTGTCTTCTTTCTTGTCTAGTTTCGCTTATAGCTTCTTGTTTTTCTTCTTTTCTCTTCTTATAATTTATATGGCAAACAACAATTCTTCTCGGTAGTCAACTTCTGCCTCTTCATATTCTTCTTCAGTAACTTCTTTATCAGAGTCTTTTTCTGCCATGAATATAACTCTTTTTGTCTCACTGTCACTGACTTCATCTTTATTTGATGAGGAGATGTCTTCTTTGGTGCATAAGCTTTTCTTGAAATCTTTCTTTTTTGTTATTTTGCCTTTATATGTTTGTTTTCTTTTTTATTAATCTTCATCATTCCTCTTATTTTTCTTATGAGGACATTTGTTAGCAAAATGGCCAATACCATCACAATTAAAAAAAATCAATGGAAACTTACCTTTATATCTGTCGTTGGTTCCTTTGTTCAATCTTTTGACAAAGTTGGTCATTTATTCATCATCTTACGAGATGTCATTGTTGTTTCTATGTTCTTTTTCCTTTTGCTTTGACCTTTTGGATGCTTTGAAAGTTGCTTCTTTTATATCTGGATTTTCTGTTCAATTCTCATTTCATACGCTGTGAAGATTCCATGTAGTTCGTCCATGCTTATTGAGTCTATATTTGCTCTTTCTTCTAGTGATGGTATCTTAGGATCAAATCTCATAGAAAGAGATCTTAGTACCTTCTGAACAATTACAGACTCTTTAATTTCTTCTCCCAATCCTATGATTGCATTTACTGTTTCATCGACTCGTAAGGAGTAAGCTGCAATATTCTCATCTTCCTTCATCTTTAGTTGTTCGAACTGACCTCTGTAAGTTTGAATCTTGATGCTTTGACTTTTCTTCATAAATATTTTGAATCTTGTCCCAAATATCTTTAGCGGATTTACAATGTATAACTTTGGTGTATACTGATTCACAAAGGTCATTCAGAAGTGCATTTGTGGCTTTGGAATTATTTTGCCCCAGTTTTATTGCTCTTTCATTTGTCGATGGAACTAGTGGTTCTTTGTATTCATCTACAACAGATTGCCAAATTTCAAATCCTTGTGCCTGTATATTTGTTTTCATCCTTTTGCTCCAAGATGCATACTTTTGTCCATCAAAATGTGGTATTCCATTTTTATACATGTTGTTGTTCTCCATGATCTACCTTTCCGTGGTTAAACTGATTTCTGAAGGAACTTGCTCTAAAACCAATTGTTGGATT
>ML782124.1:15052-27476 GCA_009831015.1 Picea engelmannii | reverse complement strand
TTCCAAAGTTGCAAACAAACAAAGAATCTTGAGTTAGGGAGCAGTGAAATCCACTTATTACATTTTGTCCTAGGAAGCCCTTCTAACACAAGGGTTAATCACAAGGTCGCATTGAGACTGGCAGAGTTACTCACCCTGCTTTGTTGGTCTTAGTGTAGAGATTGTGTGTATTATGGAGGTCGTTTGAAGGTATACCCACAATGATGATTGGAAGCCTTTCAAGTTGATTTCGGGCTAGATACCCTGCCTTTGCGCGTGGATCGGATTGTCGATTGTTTCCCCAGGAATCATTGTAGTAATTGGTAACCTTAGTGGCCTTTATCTTTAGGTTCTTTACGCAAGGCAACTGTGGAGGGGCAAGTCTTCACGGTACTTGGAATCGACGTTGGCCAAACTCACTCAGGCTCCTTGGAGGGTATACCCACGATTATGTGTGGGAGCTTGCACCAGGGTGTAAGTCCGTTAAGCAAGTCGTCAACGTAAATTTTCCACCCGCTCTATCTCATCCATTTCTTACTTTGTTCCCACGACGTTGGATTTCATCACCAACTAGTGTGCTCAGTGTGAGAAGGTTTTGTTTGCTTTCTTGCCTACTAGGTTTTTAGCGTGTGTTGTTTGTTCTCCCTAGCAGACTCTAGGTTGGATCTTTATTTAATGGCATTAGTTCCCGAAATGACCAATGAAGGAACCCATGTTCCAAGGAAACCTTTTGTTTTTCCTTCTTATGGAAACAATGGTCCTCCTCACATCGCTACTTTGAGCCTTCCAGGTCTCACAATTGGATTACCGGTATGGTTGTTTTCTACTCAGGTATCCTGAATGCAGCTAGTACTTCTATTGTAATCACTTCCCCCTAAGCACATCAACCTCATGTTGATCCTTCGCCTTCTTCACCTTCTCCACTTGCAAGTTATTCTTCCATTTCATCTTCTTCATCGAATTAAATCTCTGATGCTAGTAACTCGATGGATAAGAAAAAGAATAAAAGGAAGAATAAGAAGAAGAAAAATAAACAAGGGTCCAAAATTCCAACCACTGTCAGATGTGTTGGAAAGAAACCAATTACTATTGATCATGTTGGGAGTGTTGATGTCAAGATCACCCAAACAACCCGTAAGCCCAAGTACCCTTGCAGGCTTTGTAAGGGTAGCCATCTTCTCAAGGATTGCCCTGGTCTATCCAAGGTTATAGAAGCATGGTCTACAAAACCTTGCCAACCCATATCGTCAACCTCTGAACAACATGTTGATGACCTCTTGTCAACTAGTTAAGACACCATTGGGAAGAAGAAAAGTAGAGTCAAGTTCTCGTGTATGTTATGCAAAGGGAGTCATCTAACTCACCTTTTCCCTCGTATGAACGAAGCCTCAAAATTACTGGAATACATGATTGTTTCACAGCCCTAACTTCTAGCTGCTTATCACAAGCTTACTCTTGACCCACCTATAGTTGATGGAATGATCGATCTGACCCCTTCATCGGTCAGTCTGGTTGATCATGTAGTCAATATGGTAACGTCCTTAGTTGAACTAGTTGACCAAGTGGTCGATCTGATTCCATCCTCGGTTGATCCCACTCTCCCGTTAGAGAGTGCAACCCAAAAGGTCGATTCATTTCCACCCGTCAACCCCATTATCCCCTTGGATAATGAAACCCAAGCGATCGATCTGATCTTGTCATCGATCAATCCTACTCTCTCACTTGAGAGTAAACCTAATAAGGCCATCCTTTTTAATTGGGGTGTGCTAACTGGACCTCGCCTTCCCCCTCACATTCCTTTCCAGATTACAGTAAAGGTTTGTGGTTGGGACGTTCCTCAGACGCTGATAGATGAAGGTGCATCCATTAGTATTTTTTCCTCTATTGCTTGGCAAGCTTTGGGTTGTCCTCATCTTGTGCCGGTTATGCAGAATCTGTTAGCTTTCAACAGAAGAACCGGTCAACCGTTAGGGACCCTTCCTCAGTTTCCTATAACCTTGGGAGGGAAAACTATCTTTATTGATGTCATGGTAGTCCAAGACCCCTTGGATTTCGCTTTACTCCTTGAGCAGGATTATTTCTATACCATGAAAGCTATTGTGTCCACTCTTTTTCATGTGATATCTTTCCATCACGATGGAAGAATTGTGATCAACTTTCATTCATTAGCCCTGACTGGATTACCTCCCTAAACGATTCGTATATACAGATGATGTCACCCCTGCCACAAGTCAATTATGTGGCTTTGTCTCCCATGTCTTTACCTACCGATGACGATGAGCCTCTCGTTGTAAGCTCTGTCTCTTATGGCTTAGATCCGATAGTTGACATGGTGATCTCTTCGGTAGGGATATTGGAGCCTAACCTCCTTACCCCTATCGCGACCCTCGACATGTGTTCCTTCCAGAGTGTGTTTCTTCCGTCAAATGAATATCTCTTGGAAGCCATGACCGATTTTTGTCCCTTGACATGGTGTCTTTCCGGAGCATTGTCCTTTTGGAATCCATGATCATGAAACCAGTTACGAGGATAGTTTTACGTCTCTATGGCAACCTCATTAAAAAATGAAACAGAGGTTACGAGCATAGTTCATGTTTTTGTGTCAAACTTGTTAAAAAATGAAACAAAGGTCTAGGGATTGAACTTGGATTCTCAAGCATAGTTCTTCTCTTGTGTCAAGCTCGTTAAAAAATGAAACAACTTCCCCCTCTCTGTTTGAGTCAAGTCCTTTGTCTAGTATTTGAAGCTTCCTTTCATTCACCTTTGTAGTTGGATGAAATGAAGCTTGGGGGGAAATGCTTCCAACCTCTGTATTTCATGCTGAAGTTGAGCCACTAGCTTCTTAAGCTGGGGGTAAATACCAACCATACATTGGGAAGTCGCAAGCATAGTTTTCTATGGTTCAAGCTTGTGTAAAAATGAAACCAGCTACCTCAAGCATAGTTTCCTCTGGTTCAATCTTGTGTAAAAATGAAACCAGGTCCAAGCATAGTTTAGTTTAGTTTTTAAGCTTGTGTAAAAATTAAAATCTATACCAAGCATAGTTTTGTTTTGTTTTAAGCTTGCGTAAAAATGAAAACAATCTTGAGCTTAGTCTTTGTTCTTTCTCATGCTTGTAAATACATGAGAATAAGTTACCAATCTTAGTCTTTGTTCTTTCTCATGCTCGTAAATACATGATAATGTAACCGAGTATACTTTTATCACTTTTTCAGACTCGTAAAGGTTACATGAAAAATGAACCACCTAGAGTCACCTTTAAGCTCTTTTCAGACTCTCTAAACATGAAAATATTGTCGAGCGATCTTGTTATTTTCATGCTCATTAAAGTATTAGAAAACACGTCTGTTGAGTGGTAATTTATCTCTTTTTCGGTCTCATCATAGTACTTTACGAAAAAGTAACTGAGAGAGTTCTCTTTAAGTGTTTTTCAGACTCTCTAAACATGAAAAACCCCTGAGTTTTCTTTCTTTGGACTCATTAAACAAACATTGAAAGGCCCATATGGGACTGAACCACTTCTTCCTAGGGTTCGTTAAACATACTCTGAGGGACTTGTCTGAAGGATGATCTTACATTACAAGCATATGTTATCCTCCTCAAGCTTGTGTAAAACTAAAGAGGTACTTGCCAGAAATGGTGGGGGGGGGAATTGGGAAAGAAATGTGTCTAAACTTGTATTCCATGGAAGAGTCACTTTTGAACATGACACCCTTTCACTTGCTTTGTGTCTAGGTTGGGAAAATCCACTTGCCTCTTGATCATACTCCTTTATAAGATTACAAATCGGTCTGTGATCCCTGTTGTTGAGTCAGTGTTTCCAAGGCAGTTGTCGTGTCATCAATATGTTCAAAGAGAAGTTCAACCCAGAAATCCTTCTATTGCGTCGGCCATTTCTGCAATCCTTAAGCCTTCTATTGAATCGGCCATCCCTGAGTCAATCCTGAATCACTTGTTACTCTAATCTACTTCAAATCTTGTTACCCGTTTCATGTCATTGATGTGGGATACATTAAGGCCCTCCTGTGACGAGTCTTTTCTTGTCGACTTCAACTCATTATCCAGGAATCAGAATTAGAAACTAATTGGCACCTTGGAACTTGCATGCCTCAATGGCATGTTTCCTCACTTTCGATAGTGGGTTTTCATTATTGACCCCTGATCGGAAGGTTCTGTCGAGTGTTCGACCTCAACTCATTAATTCACATTCATTGGATTGTACTAGAGTACCTTGGGAGTCATTGACATTAATGGTGATTTCCCTCGCACTTGTTAACAGTATACACTAATGACTAGTAATCAGGTGGTTTCTAACATGTTCGACTTCAACACCTGTAATCACATGGCTAGATTCGTACTATAGAGTGGTGGAGATGAAGACCCTGGATCTTTTCTGACAGATTCAGGTTGCGTTGGAGTATATTCATTTTGTATTGTTGCATAGATCCACATTGTATGTCTTGTGGCCATGTTCAAATTTGAGTCTTTAACACATAGATCCACAATGTATTTTTGGTGGCTATGTTTATATTTGAGTCATAATGGCATGGATCCACAGTTTATGTTTGGTGGCCATGACCTGTATTACTTGACATGGATCTTCACATGTTGGCATTTATGCTTTGAGTCATTTGTATTCTGAGTATGGAAATGCCTACCTCAATGATGATATGTTATTGTACTATATTTCCTTGTTTGTTGGCAGGTTTTCGACTGACTGTTCCTTATTCCCTACACACACTCGACAAAGTATTTCATCTATCACTCTGTTCTAACTTCATACTTTGGGGGGATCTCTGTTACACATTATTTTCATCATCCCTATGACCGTTAATGATGTAAGCCTATCATTTGTCTTTAGAAGGATCAATAGCTTGAATTCCTAAAGAAAGAAGGGAGAAGAACTTTCCCTGAGAGAAGAAGTTGTATTTTCCTTTGTAAAAACACTATTTTGGAGGATTTCCGCAGGCTGCACTATAGCCAGGGTGAGGAAATTCTTGGTTTCTGCAGACTGCACTATAGCCAGGGTGAGGAAATTCCTGGTTTCCATAGGCTACACTATAGCCAGGGTGAGGAAATTCCTGGTTTATGCAGGATGCACTATAGCCAGGGTGAGGAAATTCCTAGTTTCCACAGGCTACATTATAGCTAGGGTGTGAAAATTCTTGTACATGGGAAAAACAAGCGTCTTCTCGATGCTTCTAGAAGGAGAAGATTCTATGGTGAGGTGGCCTCTAAATAGTTTGGATCTTACTCACTTTCATGATTTAGTGGGATCATCCTAACCTCCTCACCTTATCCTCTTCAGCTTATAAAAGGAGAGGAGCTCTCATGGAGAAAGTTAGCTTTTGAGATTGTCTTGTTATTGAGTTTTGTAGATTGGAGTTTTTGGAGCTTGTATATTGGATTTGAGCTTTGCTTTGTCAAGATAGATTGTGAGTAGCTATCAGATCTATGGTCTCATAATCCTTGGAGCAAGAAGTGTGTGGGAAGCAAGGAACTATTGGAAGCAACCTGATGACATCAAGGCATCTGGTTGTATCTCTCTTCCACTTTTACTTAATATAATACTGTGACATGTTCCTTTCTCATAAAATCATTAACATTTTATTACATGACTCCTTGATCACATGTTTAGGTTTTCATTGAATATACTATTGTTGCTTTCATGTTGGTTGGTTTGTGTTATTGCATATTTGATCTCACAAGAGCACTGGAGTGAAGCAGGGACAAAAAATATATAAGGAAGCGATATCTAAAGGTATGTCATATATTCCTTCTTTGGTAGTAGATTCAATGGTAGCAACTTAGGGAAAGTGTCATGTCATGTCTTGTTTTGTTTTAGATCCAGGTGGATCTAGGGAGATTAGTTTATGTCCGCATTCACCGATTTATCCAATAACACCATTATCACCCTTAACCTCCTTGACCCTATAACTATAACTATTATAACCCCTCACCCTTATAACACCTATAATTTTAAACCATATAAACCTTATAATAATTACCCTTTAAGATTCATAATCAATATAGCCCGTAATTCCTATAAACTTGTAATCCTAAATCTCTATAACCTTTATAAACCTTAACCCTTATAACTCCTAAACAATAAACCTTATAAACCTTATAACCACTAGCCCCTAACATACATGATACAAACACATAAACTTGATGAACACTTACATGTATTCCATATAAACCCATGTCCTTAAAACCCTTTATATAAGCCTTAATTTGTATATCCCATGAATTCCACAAACCATACACTAGCACTTATATTCTTTAATGTTAACCTATCTAACAATCATAACCATTAATCCCTATAAAAATTATCTCTGCAAATTGCTATAAAAACTATCACTCTGGTAATTTAACCTTTATCCCCTACAATTTATAACCTTTATCAATGTCACCCTTAACCCCATAATACCTCACTATTATAACCATCATCATCCCAAACCCTTTAAAAACTCCCAACATGTCTAACTAATAACCATTATAAATGATAAAACCTAACCCAAAACCCAACTACATGTTTATGTTTGCTACCAATTACATGTTTATGAATTCAATTTAGTTATATTTTACTATTTAGATCTCTCTTAAATCTTCAAAGACTCATTTATGTCATTATTAAACCCACATTTTAAAATGTTGTATAGAAAACCCTCCTTTTGTCCCTTTAATTTTATTTTCTTCATAAGTACAATTGTTCAGGTTTACTGATGTAAGTGGCAAAAAGGCAAAAATAACATATGTGTGTTAGTAGCACAATGCTACTATCCATAGCCATGCTAATGTGGATGTAGTTGCATCTATGTTTTCTTTGCTACTATCCATGACCATGCTAATGTGGATGTACCTGCATCTATGTTTTCTTTGCTACTATCCATGGCCATGTTGATGTGGATGTAGTTGCATCTTTAAAGGTAGGGAATTGTTTCCTTCAATTTTGAGTTTAAACTTTTTCTTACTTGAATGCAAAAATCTTATTAAAACCTTAAGATTCAGTTTAATTATTAAAACATTATTATTATTATTTTATAAAATTTATTAATCACATGTAATTGATACAATAATAAATACATTAAAATAACTTTTACAAGGTATATATGCCTATATAAATACAATGTTTTACATATTGTATTTATGTGTTTGATTTTAAGCATCAATTAATTAAACATATTGTTTTTTTCACTAATTTAAAAAATGTCCAATAAAAATACGTTTTATTTTTTTTAATTTTTCTATGTTATAGTATTTGATTAGATTTAAATGAGTTATTTAAAAGATGTTGAATAAAAGTATATTTTATTTTGTTAAATATTTGCATGTTATAGTATTTGATTAGTTTTACATGAGTTAATAAAATATTTTTTGTTTTTTCTAGCATAATCTTTCTAAAGAGTTATCTGACTATTTTCTTTTTCAAATGCAACCATTTTTTTTTTAATTTGTTGAGGGAGGATGGAATCAACATTTACTTGTAGTGGCATGAATAAAACCCTTCAATTTTTATTATCTTAACAATGTTAAGGCAACTTTCTTGTTTAATCCCTATTTTAAAGTTTACTGTAGAATTATTGTTATGCAACAAGGGGTTTGGTTTCACACCGATCATTTTTTCTAGAAACATCTTATTTGGAGACTAGCTTGGGGAATTAGGCGGTTTTCTCTGTTGAAATTTTTCTCATATTCAGATCTGTTATAAATTTGTCGAATTGGTGGAAATCATTGTTCAACATACTTAAAGAATGACAGACAATTAACGTAAATGTTGTTTATCAATTAGATTAACCCAAACCCATTTAAAATTGTGTCTCATAAGGACCTAGCTGTTGGTGAATTTTAGGTTCAATACACCCAATGTACAGTAAAATGTTGGGGAAATTTTTAAAGCAGTTTGACATTCCTTAATTACGTATGTACTACGCACTAAAATGGTAGGTGTCTTGCGAGAAATTTGTTTGTTATTTCGCATTAAAATTATAGGTGTCTCGGGAGAATTTTGTTTGTTATTTTGAAATAGAGATAAAGTAAGTTATGGTGGAGGGTTACTATATCATGGACCCTGTTAAGGTTTTTGAGATGATGGGCAATAACACTATTTGTGTGAAACTATCTTGAGATCCACTTATAATTGAGAATTTTAGGATGTCAAAATTGAACCATCCCCTTCTCCACAAAAGTTAGGAAACATAATTTTGTTCTTTAATGACCCCATGACCCATCACCACTGGAGTTGTAAAAATATTTAATTACATGATTACATGGGTTACCACCTTCTAACACAACTTGTGGTTATAACAATTGGTTATTGGTTATATGGTTACATGGTTAAAACCTTCTACACCTCCACAAAACTTTCTTATAAAACAAGCATGTGGAGGATCCTTCAAAGGATGTAAGCATCCTGTTATCTTTCCAACTTCTTCAAGGAATATTCCCTCATTATGTCACAAATTTCAAGTGGAGAATGGATTAATAGTGAATTCTATAACACTCTCCTTCTAGTTTAAAACTTGAAAATAATATTTAGACCCCATAAGAGCAAGGGTCATTGATTCATGAGGGGGATTTCTTATTAATAGAAGATAAATACAATGTTCCTACATGAGTTTTGATGTTGGTTCTCTCTATGGGTCTACAATTGTGATGCTACTACATCATACTTATGCTTATGCCATATTAGAATGTTCACAATATCAATTTTTACCTCTATTTATTAATCTCCTTATCCAAATATTGAACCACTCCTAATTTTGAACCACTCATAGAGCCATTGTTGATTGTAATAGCATGTCCCATGAAGTAAAACAAACCCGTTTTTTATTGTAATAGCATGTCCCATGGAGTAAAAAATATCCATTATTGATTGTAATAGCATGTCCCATGGAGTAAGACAAACCCATTTCTAACTCTGTACATTCCCTTACCTCAACCTCATTATTTCATTTTGAAATGCCCTCTTCTCCACTTGTTTCCATTAATTCAAGCAACATACTTGAAATATGATCCTATAAAGATATCACAATGTCCCATCTTTTGTTCTTCTCATTCTCCTCATTATCTAAATCTTCTCCAATGGTATTATCCATGAAAAATTCCTTCGTTTGATCAGATATTTATTAAAAATATGAGACCTTTCCTCCTCCTTCACACTTCCCAGCAATAACAGGGTCCACAATGTATCTCTTACTCTTATTATGGGGTTCCAACCTTTAGGGATACAATTCTCTTTTCTCTATTTTTTTCATACTCTTTTTCGTATGGAAAATGTTGGACTTAATTATTTCACTTTCCTCCATGAATTTTCCTTCCTTTTATACATCATTGCACACACACCTATACTTGAAATTGATCCATAAAAAATATTAAGAGAAACAATAGTTCTTGTGTGCACATATTTCATATGTTCCTCATCCGTCAACAAACTTGGATGTAACTTAGATTCATTGAAGATCATTCTAACCTACTCTATCCTCAATGATCGATGTACAAATTATGTATCACTTGTATTCACTGAGATCTCGTCGCTACCATCACTATTGGTGGATTTTTCTTCACTTTACTCTCTTTATATGTCCATCTATCAAAGTCCTTTCACATATCCATTGTTCTATAGCATGGTCTCATTCATCAATTCAATCTTTAATATCATGGAGCAATTCACCTCCATGTACAACCTTACACATACTATTTCTCTCTTCTTCTTATCATTTTTGGTCCGCAACACCACACCTTACTCTTCTTAGATTATTATCTCTTCAAACACAATTCTTGCATGATGTTGTATGGACATTAATGTGTCCTTCATATTTTCCTCTCCCTCTTCTTCATTGACATAATACTCACCTCTTCATTGACATAATTCTCACCAATGATTATATGAATCTTAAATACTTATTGGTGGCCTTCTTCTCCCTTTGTTCTCTAATGCACCAAAATTTCTTCATAGTGCATCCTCTCCTCTCCCTTTATTGAAATTTCAATTTTTTCCATATCCAAGGATGCAATATTCATATTTTCTATAAAATCCTCCCCTACATCAATTTCTTTATAGTGCATCATCTCCTCTCCCTTTATTGAAATTTCAATTGTTTCCATATCCAAGGATGCAATATTCATCTTTTATATAAAATCTCCCCCTACATCTTTTGATGTGGCTTTTTCAATTGTCATTCATGTATGGAGAAATTAGGCTTCAACAAGCTTCTTAGAATCAATGGGATTGTTGTGTATGTGTTATATTCTTTGCATGAGAAAAAAAAAAATCCTATGGAAACATGTTGTCTTTTTTGCCTTGTTTTTCATGTCCATTGTTGGGTGGTTTTTTGGCACAAAGTTTTTTGCGGATGATTTTTTATTTTCGGTTAAGGAATTAGGGTTTTTGACTAATCCATGTGTTTGGATTAGGGTTTTGGATGCCACTTAAAGGAATGTATATTGTATTGTAACAATGTATGATATGAATGAATATAGAATATGATGATTTTCCTTGTTGGGGTTTCCAAGGGAAAAATATTTATGTAATATGTGTATTTTCCATTATATCTTTTACAGTAAATAATTGTACAAGGTTGAAATCTACAGAGATCTTCTTCCTCATGTACAACAATTAATGTGTTTTTTATAACTGTAATCAAAGCATGAACACATACTTTAGGAAAAACAAACTTTTTTAAATGCGACCCGTTGGATTTTCTAAGAGCGAATAGCACGGGATTTCAAGAAAGTAATTCAACCATTAGCTTTTTGAACCTGACCGTTGGGTTTTTGTTAAGAGGATAACAAATTGTTTGTTTGCACTGACATTTCCGGCAGCTCCCTGTACAAAGCGTTCGGTCACGGCTAGAAACTATAGCCACTATCCATTTTTCTTGGTATTTGTTAAGAGAGAATAACAGCTCTACATTCCTGGCAATGTCCCCCTGCACCATGGATATGTTATGGCCTCTTAAAGATTCTAACAATGTTCAGTCACAACTGGAAACCATGGTCACTGGCCATTCATTTTACGAGGAAGATCCATCGATCAATTATTTTATGAGGATCTTCGATCATGAGAGAAAGTATGTGAATGGTAATGCCGATGTCGATGCCGCTGCATCTTTCTATCTTGTTTGGAGGAAGGGTAACCCTTTCCGTCAATTTTAATTATTTTAATCTCTTGACATTGACATTGTTGAGGCAAACTTCCTCTTCAATCGATATTTTAAAGTCTTCTTTATAATTATTGTCCTGCAACAGTGGGTTCAATTTTTTCAATTTTTACACTGACCATTTTTTCTCACAACATTTTCTAAAAAATGATCAGTTTCCTTTATTTTTTTGGGACTTGCTTTGAATATCCAATTATTAGTGTTCCAGTACTTTTCATTTCTTTTTTGGGGGGACTTAGGTTTTTTTCACTTTTTTTTTTCTGGATGAAAAATACTAGGATCATCTTTATTAATGATTGGTCTTGATCACCTGACACAAGTCAAACTCTTCTACTAGGCTCTATTTGAATATCGTCACCAAGTATAATAATAATAATAATAATAATCTATTTTTAAGGTCACAACCAAGCCATACCAAATTAGTGTATGAGACCTCCTTGTTTGTGGGACAAGGGACCCCCCTCCGCCCAACGATTTGACGACGAATACCTTCTACTTTCCACTTATTTCGACTTTCCCTTTGTATGAAGACCTTCATTACGAAGAACAATCCTATAGTTTCCTATGATAAATTTTCCCTTGTAAATTCTATTTTTGCTATCACTATAGATGACACAAACTTTTTTACTTTTTTTAATCATTATTCTCTCTGTATTTTAAATCCCATCGAGTATTTCATGAAATTTTCTGACTCAATAAATTGGTTAAGTATTTATATCTAAACTCTCCAAACTAATTTTTCTCCCAACTACATGTTCAAACTAATTTTTCTCCCAACTACATGTTTATGTTTGCTCCCAACTACTTGTTTATGAATTCAATTTAGTTAGATTTTACTATTTAGATCTCTCTTAAATCTTCAAAAACTCATTTATGTCATATTAAACCCACATTTTAAGATGTTGTATAGAAAATCCTCATTTTGTCCCTCTAATTTTATTTCCTTCATAACTACAATTATTTAGGTTGATTGATGTAAGTGTCAAAAATAACATATGTGTGTAAGTAGCACAATGCTACTATCCATGGCCATGCTAATGTGGATGTAGTTGCATTTATGTTTTTTTTGCTATTATCCATGGCCATGGTGATGTGGATGTAGTTGCATATGTGTTTTTTTGGAGTATAAATTAAAGATAAGAAACTATTTCCTTCAAATTTGAATTTAAATTTAATTTTGAGTTTAAACTTTTTCTTAGGTGAATGCAAAAATCTTATTGAAACTTTAAGATTCAATGTAATGGTTAAAACATTATTATTATTATTTTATAAATTTTGTTAGT
>ML782123.1:2419207-2446341 GCA_009831015.1 Picea engelmannii | reverse complement strand
CTCTTAGGTGTTGAGAACTTGAGGTCGTACTCCTGAAGGATCACGATCCATTGAGAAAATTTGCCGTTAACTTGGTGACGGTTGAGCAAGTATTGCATAGGGTTGGAATCTGCAACGACCTTGGTGGTGCGAAGCTGAATGTAATGGCGCAGTTTCTGGACTGCAAGGACAACTGCAAGAGCGAGTTTCTCTTCATGTTTGTACTTCAAGGGTGGTCCTGAAAGGTTCTTACTGACATAGTAAATGACGTGTTCAAGATTGTCATCTCCGAGCTGGACGAGGATGCCGGCTACTGATACAGCTGATGCTGATACGTAGAGGATGTAGTCGCGATTGTAGTCAGGTGCACTAATCAAAGGTGCATTTGATAGCGCTTCTTTAAGATCGTCAAACGACTGTTGGGCATAGTCATCCCAGTGGAATGGGATGTCGTGACGAAGTAAGCGAAGGAAGCCATGTGCGCATATAGCGTAATTAGGAACAAAGCATCTAAGAAAGTTGGCTTTGCCCTGTAGACTCTGAAGTTGTCGTAAATTCCGAGAAGGTGGAATTTCGGTGATGGCTTTGACTTTAAGGGGGTCCACGGTAATACCGCTTTGGGAAACGATAAAACCAAGGAGTCGCCCGGCGGTGACACAAAACACACACTTGAGAGGGTTCAAGCGGATGTTGTATTGATGACACCGTTGGAAGATGATTCGTAAATCATTGAGGTGTTGGGTGAGTTTCTTGGATCGAGCGGTGAGGTTGTCCAAGTGGGCGAGGATGATTGCAGCCAAATCGTGAAAGATGTATGTCATCGCCCGCTGGAAGGTTGCGCTGGCATTTTTAAGGCTGAAGGGCATGACACGATATGAAAACGTACCCCATGGGGTAATGAATGCATTTTTGTATTGATCGGCTGGGTGAATTTGAATTTGGTTGTAGCTAGAGAAGCCGTCCATAAAGGAAAGAGCCTCATGGCCGGCGCAATTGTCGATAATTTGATCGATGAAAGGCGTTGGAAAGTTGTCCTTGGGACATGCGTTATTGAGATCGCGAAATTTGGTGCAAACGCAGATAGAGCCCTATTTTTTATCAACGGGTACAGGGTTGGAAACCCATGAAGTATAAGCGATGGGGTAAATGAATCCGGCCGTACGCAATTTGTCAATTTCGGATTTGATAGCCGCGGCCTTGGATGGGTGTAGCAGTCGCTATTTCTGGCGAACTGGTGTGATGTCGGGCCAGGTTTCGATGCAATGTTTGACGATAGAGGGGTCGAGGCCAGGAATCTTCGTGTATGACCAGGAAAAGATGTCCCTAAATTCCTGGAAGAGGGCTTTATATGCGGCGATTTCCTGAGGAGTGCAAGCAGCTCCAATGATGATTTCTTCGACGATGCTCAGTTTAATGGAAATGTCAATTTTGATGGTGGGGGAAATGTTGGCCAGGTTACCTTCTTCAAAAGTGTCAGGTGCAGGAATGGGATTGTTGAACCAATCGATAGGCCCTGAGGGGATAAAATCTTTGTTTTTGACCGCATAAATAGGATTGAGGCTAGGAGGCATAAGGGCTTCCTGCGGAAGGAAGAGAGCACGATGATGTAGTGTGTCCCAGGTAGAGTCCAGGCGTTGTAGTTCTTCCAATATGTCTTCATCCCTTTGGAAACGATGAGAATATAATGGATCGTGAGGAGTGATCTCAGTGGTAGTATGATTGCCCCCTGTTGAAGAAATAGAAGGGGTAAGGCTGGGAGAGGGTGAGGGTTCACTTGACATAAACCATATATTGAGGTACTGAGGGGTACCCATGGTGGTGGGATGGAGAGTCTCCGTAGAGGAATGGGCAGGAAAGTTGGGTGGGTTACAGGGTAAATCCTCAGATACGTCATCTAAGAACCATGGAGGCGTAGGTAGTGCCTCCGGCTCGAGAGAAATGACGTGTAGATCTGCTAGTGGCGAAGTCAGGTCAATTATTGCCGCGGCGGGTTGGTGCAGCAGGGCCAACTGACGTTGCCTATATTCTATGATCATAGGAAATTGGTAGGTAAAATGAGCCAATGAATTGCAAAGAGAGCAAGGGAATCTCATGCGTTCATTGACTGAAGTGGTGACATAGCGAATGCCAGTGATTTTTGTTGTGGAGGACGTGGTAGGGCGTGGGTTGTTCTGAAATTCTTGGCTTATGATAGCTAATGCCTACCAGAAACGAGGCACTGGACAATGATGGGTGTAATGGACATACTCAGAACAGACGACACACGCGAACTTGGTCCTCAACCCTTTACTACTAGAAGGTTGAGTGGAAGTAGTAGTAATGGGTGGTGTGGGGGTTGGATTGGGGGGAATCAAATTTCGTAATTCCAGTAATGATGGGCAGTTGTTGGTTTGGTGACCCTCTTTGTCACACAACGTGCAAGGTGGTGAGATGTGCGGAGGAAGTGGAGCTGAGGGCTCCTTCTTCTTTCTCCTGCTCCCAGCGGTAGCAGGGGGGGTAGGGAGTAGGGGTGTGGTGGGGGTAGTGGGGGTGAGGACAGGAATCGTCATGGGGAGTCCTTCCTGAGGGCGAGGGATCATCTCAGGTGGATGTAAATACCACACTGGGATAGCTAACACCATATTGGGTAGTGTGAGCATTGCGGCTACCTGGAAAGCTTCAATACCGGGTGGAGGGTAAAAGAAGGGAATTTGAGTGAGGGGTCGGGGAACTGTTTCCCAAATGGGACTAGGCCCTTGAGGGGATGTGGATTTGTGGACTGGAGGGGTCGACGAATGCACAGGAGGCTCCGGTGGAAGTGGTGCTGCGACTGTTGAGACGTTAGGAGTGACTAAATCCTCCTGAGGAAGATGAGCATCCTCCGGGTGAGTTTTGTTGGAGGAGATGACACATACTTGACTAGGGGTGAGGAGTGGTGGTGCTCCATGGTATGTCCCTAACAAGGATGGATCTTTGAAAATCCCAGGACCCATCTCGACGAGTGGATATGCATCTTTGTTGGTGTGAATGAGAGGAATAATGTTATCGAGACTGGCAGATGGGTTTGGCTTGTAATGTGTGACTTGGTCAATGGTTACAACCTTCCCGTTGTGTGGGAACATGATTGTCCTAAAGACTGATGATGACACTGCCTTCATAGCATACATGTAGCTACGACCGAGCAAGATATTGTAATCAAGCTGAGCGTCGATAACTTCGATGTCAATGAGAATAGTTTTGCCCCCGAGTTCCACGGGGACATTTTGGAAGAGCCCTTCAGGAGATGATGGTCGTCCGTCATAAGTGCGTAAGGTGATGGCAGAAGGTATGAGTTCTGGAGAACCAAGTTTCTGCCATACTGTTTTGGACATGATGCATGTAGATGCCCCTTCGTCGATGATACATCGATGGACGGTGATGTTCCGTATTTTTACTGGTATTTGAATAGCAACTACGGCGGGAAGACGCGGTCCGCAGCTATCAAGGTCAAAGGTGATAAGTCGAGTATCGGCGGGGTCAACTACTCCCAAGGCAGAAAGTAGTGATTTCCGCTGCGTTGGACAAGTCTGGAGGACTTCCAATACTGACATGGAAACCGGGGATTGTGCTAAGTCATCTACCAAGCTGTAATTATAAGTTGCCCTAGCCTGTGGATTGTGAACATTCCTGCGCAAAGGGATGCGAGGGATATGTAATGGTAGTTCGGCGGACGGGCAAGGGGGTATCACCGGGGGTCCTGGTGGTGTAGGGTTTGTCTTTGAGGAGATGGGAGTAGACTCAGCTGGATACTGACGATTCTGTGTTTGCAGAAGGATTTCTTCCTCACTGGTGGGGAGAATTGTTTGTTCTACTGGATTGTTGGGGTTATGATATTGGCCCACCCGAGGTGGGGGATGATGCGTGTCATGTTGGGTGTTTATGACACCTTGATGTGGGATAGGATTTTGCAGTACTGCAGAAGGGGGTTGTTGCGCGTATTGTTGTTGTGCCTGCTGAGGGGCAGGTTGCGCTGGGGAGGGGGGAAGGCTCCCAGAGTCTTTCAACCTCTTGAAATCAGCAATATGGGGGCAATGGTGAGTGTAATGACCGTACACGCCACAAAGAGCACAAGGGTGGATGGTTTTAATAGTATTCCACCCTTGGCGTTTGTTGTTATTGCCCCCTTGGGGGTTTTGGTTCCCTTGGTTTTGGTTGCCCCCAGTGGGTTGATGTTGTGGGGGTTGATTCCCGGTTGATGTTGTGGGGGTTGATTCCCGCCTTGGCCAAGGTTGTTGTTATTCTTGTTCCTTCCTTTCCTCTTGGTATTGTTCAATGGATGAGTCGGATTGGCTATGTTCAACTATTCAAAATTTTGGTATTGTTGAGCAGCAGAGGGTTGAACAAAATTTACCCCCGTATGAGGATGGGGGGGAGCCATGGGTTGTGGAGGACCTGGAAAGGGAAAATAGGGATTATATGGTGGTGTCGCTCCATAAGGTACATAGGAAGGTGCAGTGCTATCACTAGTACTATAAGCTGATGTGGAGGGAGTACCACTGGTGTTTAGAGGAGGTGGATGTATGGGGGGTGTCGGTGGTGGTCCACTGATGGGTGGAGGTATAGCAACAGGATATGGCTGTTGATAAGTGGGTGGGGGGTAATAAGAAGTACCCCCATATGCTGGTGGGTATTGAGGTGTTCCATACATTGGTGGTGGTTGGGGTTGGAGACTATGGTGTGTGGTGGTACCTATTAGTCCGTCTGCTGAGTGAGACATCCCAGGTTTGTCTTGACCAAATGGCACAGGTTTCGGAAGATCAGGAAGTACCATGTATAAGTATCCTGACTGTGCGTAGATGAGGTCATATTGTTGGGCTTTACTGATGGCTTCCTCTTTATATTGAGGGAAGGTGGAAGCAACATCCTTACCAAGGAGAGCGACAAGTGATCTAAGAAACCAGTCGAGGCATTGCTGCTTGGTGGTTTCTGCTTTACACAAACTATGCCGCCTATGCCACTCATGAATGTGGTTAGTGATGTGTGTGGCTGAGGTCTGTTTGAAGTTGGACAATAGTTCTAGACCATTGTCATGGCGGATGGGTAATTGGAAGAAAGTTAAGAATGCTTTGGCCAATGACTCGAAAGTCGTATGAGACCCGGAGTTTTCTTCGACATACCATTTGGCTGATGGGCCGGTAAGTGTGCGTTGAAATAGTCGCAGTCAGATGGAATCATCCATAATGCTATTGGAAGAACACCATATATGAAAGGTCATGGCATGATTGGCGGTGTCATCCCCTGCCTTCTCTTCAAACTTTGGGATGTCTGAAGGAAGTTTTGTTTGCATTGCAGGCCATGTGGCGTCATGCAATATAGGATCATTGGTGAGCTTGGTGAGATCCGGAATGTTGAGAGAGGCCAAGTATGGCATTTGTAATGGGGGGGGAGGGTTAGCTCCAACCATGTGTTGTGAACCTGACCCTTGACGGGGAATAGGTGGGTTGGTACTTCCTCCTTGAGAGGAAGTGGGTCCCTCACTTCCGTGTAAAGGAGAGCAAGTGAATGTATGACCTTGGTTAATGGACCCAAGTAAGGTAGAACCAAGCAAAGTTGATCCTAAGATGGTAGCACTCACAAGAGTGTGTGAAGGAGGTACCGATGAACGAGTACGACCAGATACTCCCCCTAAGATTGGAGGGAGGTTGAGTAAGCATCGTGAACGATGGGGGTTTTGTGGTTCCCCTATGATGTCAGACTAGTTGTGTGAATGTGTGCAACAAGTAGTGAGAGAAATGTAGAACCAAGAGTCTTTGCTGAATGTTTACACAATATATATATCAAAGTCAAACTGTAATCAAATGTGCATCATACATAAATGAGAAAGAAGCATATATGTGGGTAAGAGGGTTTTGTCCACGTGGGGGAATCAAAAGAAAGCAAATACTCGTGTCCTAGAAGATGTAATGTCCTTCCTCTCAAAATAGCACTGGACCTTCCAATAGCTCTCAACAGTGGGGTCTGAAGTCACCGGAAGAGACACTAGTGAAGGATGAAATAACTGGTTATAATGAGGGGTAGAGGGGGCAATATCCCGAAAGAACTGGCAATACTTCCCAATAGCCACACAAAATCCAATCAAGGTGCGATTGCAACCCACAATCGCCACCTGGGTAGATGTCCTAAAGTTGGTCACTAGGTACCTCGGTCCAAGTGCGACATTTAGATTTTCGGCCTAAGAAATGGGTCACAGGCTGGATCCCGTCCAAGAGGTGGGTACCTCAAGGGGCGATGCACAGAACAACCGGACCTCGGCCTTCGACCCTCCACGGGTATCTCCCTGCCTTATGGTGATTGGAACACTCGACTTGGAGGATTTGAAAGTTCCCTATTTGTCAACTTCTATGTTTGAGAATGTGAGAACTAGATAACGGGGGGTTATTTGGATGCCTACCCCCGAAATCCTACCTAGACTAAAATTTTCTTTCGACACCTCATGTGGAGGACAACTTAGTGAGTTGTTAGAAAGATTTTAGATGAAGTTGTTTTGTGAGGATGGGGGTGAAAACCAACCTCGTTTGATTAACAATGGGAGTGGATAGTCTTATCAAGAAAAGATGGGGTGTTTTCAGAATCCCTTGGGAGGAAACCTACTTAGACCTCCACGTTTCGAGAAGAGGCTATGTGAGTGAAAAAGTAACTTTTATGTGTGAGTGAAAAAGTGTACCAAATTTTAGTTATTTAGATGTCACCTTGCAGCATGTGGACTTCACTTGGTCCTTTACAAGAGTTTGATTACCTAATTAGCTAGATGTCATTGGTACAACCTTGCAGAATTCTAAAAGCCCTAGAAGACTAGCATGTGGACATTGTGGTCCGTTACTATCCTTTAACTCCGTATGTGTGAGTTAATCTAGAAAAAGCATGAAACTATCCTAGATTGAACATGTGGGCATGTGTGGGCCCGTTACAAACTTTTAAACTCTCCTAGTTTTTTGATCTAAGAAAGCAGGAATTCAAACACTATCCTACTTTTGTGACATGTGGGCATGTATGGGCCCTTACAAATTTAAGATATGTTTGAAAAATGAAACTAAGAGGGGTCCCAAAAGGGCCTTTGTCCTCTCCTAAAAGTTTTGAAATTTTGTTTAAGGGAGATGTGATTGTTTTCGCAACCCTTTTCTGGTTCTCAAGATCGCTTGATGGCGCAAGAGAAGAGCATACTCAAGATTGTTACTTACAACTTCTAGTCCCAAAATGTGAGTTTAGATGTGATTAGAATTGATGTTCAACTTAGATTTATAAACCAAAGCAAGCCATCCATGTGGCAAAAAGCAAGTAAGGGAAATTGATTTTTTATCCACCTAAGTGCCTATGTTTGTTTGATTATCCCCTTTATAAGTTGAGGGGTTTAAGTGGTGCAGTATTTAGAGCATGCATATCATCATTCTTAAGAAGGAAAAATGACTTTCCCCACATCCAAGAGCTTACAATGTGAAATTCAGATCAAATGCGTGCCACCAAGTGCGTACACAGGCGCACAGAGCGCACGGGCGCTATCGAAATTGAGATAGAAAGCGCATGCGCGCAGAAGGAAAATGTCGCACAAGCGCATGCGCGCACGATGCGCGCCTATGGGGTGGAAGAACTGTGCGCCTGTGACAAATGACCGAGAGGAAAAATCCGGATGGATTTCTCCCAATTCTCTTGTGAATTGACTGGTTAGCAGGTCAGCAGAGGCTGGTTTGTGAACCTGCAAGTTAATGAAATCAAAAGGAAAGCAAAATAAGCCCAAATGAGGGAGGAATTGATACCAACTCCCCAGTACTATTGCCAATCTGTTTGCACCCAATTCGTCACTTGATGAGAAAATAAAGGGTGCTTACATGCCCATTTGGGTCTTGCTAGGCATGACAGCTGTAAAGGAAAAGGTTAGAAAGAGAAACAAGAAAACTATAAACAAGAAACAAACTAAAACTATGAGCATGTAAAAAAAAATAACAAAGACAACAAGACCGATATCACCAATGTTTTGAGCTGGTCTATTGATGAAATCCAAAGCACTATGGAGCAAGGGAACTGTGGTTCCTTCTTCCTCCAAAGGAAGGCTCTTGAGGCCCTCACAACTTGCTCTCCTTACAATGAAAAAGATGAAAGTGATGGTGAAAGAACTCTAAGCATATCCACTCAAGAGAGGGGTGAATAGCTCAATGAAATGGTGCTAATTGTGTTCTTGCCAAAGAATGAGTCCTTAGCAATCTTAGCAGCATAACAATACATGGAATTCCTTGAGAAAATGATGGTTCTTCATGGATTTTTATAGCATGGCATTGGGTGATTATGTAACCTCTTTGGAGTGTGAAAAGGGGCTCTTTAGGGCTCAATTAGGTCTTTGACCAGCCTACCATGCGAATTCAGCTCAGATTTGATGTCAAATCAACTTGGGAGCTGATCCATTAGTGGTTGGGAGGCCGACCAATTTCAATAAATGCCCCGTTTAGTAGGTGCTTGGGTTTTTCGCCTAACAGCCGCGCATCATGCACGTATGCCCGCATTGTACACTGTTGTTCCACGCATATGCACACGCACCCAGATTTTGTAAAGCGTCCTTCAATTTTTGGTTACTTTGTATAGTTTTTGACCCTTTTGCAATGCTATGGAATTAATCCTGTGCCATGAATGACTTCATTCCTATTTTGACGATGCGGAGTTCTTGTCTCCATGTGCAGACAAAATTTCAGTGATAACAATAGGGGTGACATGTGTCGAGTTCCAACTAGAGATATAGTCTTCAAAAGTTCAAAAAAACCCTAACACATGGCATACCTCCAGTGTACCCACATCATCCTAGATGAAGTCATCAAACCACGTCACTTCAATGTTTCATAGCTTCGGAACATCGAGACTTCAAGACTCCAAGACTTTGGAGATCCGAAAATTCTTTCAATTGTTTTTTCCTGAATGTCGAACCGTCGAAGTACTCAACCTCCCAGGTCCACATAGTACAACTGTCATCCATTGAGGGGTGACATGTGTCATGTCCCATACGGTACTAAGGGCATGTAAAAATTCCAAAAAAAAGTGACACGTTGCAGGCTTAAGGTAGTTCCACGTCACCCTAGGTGACGTCTGTTAGACAACTGAGAGGGGGGGGTGAATCAGTTGTTTCCGTGCTTAAACAATTATGGCTCTTTTAAACTCTTTGTAGAGACACTAAATGATAATCACAATAATGCAGGGAAATAAACAATATCACTTTCAACATCATTCACATATATGACAAACACAGAGACAAATATTTCCCGAGGAAACCCATGCAAGGTAAAAAAACCTCTTTTTCTTTATATGATAATTAATGGTTACATTCTTTACAGTATCATACATATGAGCACCAACTCATAATGAGGATACAACCTCAGCTTTGTAAACTGCAACTTGCTGAGAGCACCAACTCTCTGTTTTCTCTAGCACCAACTAGAAGGAAGCATCAACTCCCTGGTTTCTCTAGCACCAACTAGAAGGAAGCACCAACTCCATGTGTTCAAGCACCCACTTGAACCTTTGAGGACACAAGTCCTCCCTAGCTCCACCCAACCACCTTGAAATATAAATATTTTCTACTGAAACTTATTATAGTGATATGATGTTCAACAATGTCTTACCAAACTCATCATTGTTCTGCTGCATTTCATTGTTGTGTCTGCCTCATTGCCTTTCTGGACACAACACTTGCACTGTCTGTTCTTCCGCTTTTTATACTCTGTGCGCCATGTCCATTCACTGCACAGTTCCTCTTCTGTGCTCTTCAGCTACTGCACTCTCCCCCTGTTACCCATGACTTTGGTCGTCATGATGATCTATTGATGATGATGTACTCAGGCTCTTCATTAGAACTTTCTCCTGAGAAAAGTTACTTTCTTCTCTTTCCAGAAATACCATTTTTGAGGAAAGTTCGCAGGCTGATAATACATTTGCCTACGAGAATGCATGATTCTCGCAGGCTGCCTTAAGCCAGGGTGTGAGAATTTCACACTGTGCATAACTGCTAGGGTGCGAACATTTTCTAAAGAAGGGAAAAAGAAGAATTCTCGAAGCTTCTAGAAGGGAATCTTCTAGAAGGATGAGATGGCATTCGAATGGTTATCTAACTACTGGATTTCCTGATATTTTGGGATCATTCTTATCCAAGTAACCAATTCATTCTCTCTTATAAATTGAGTGGATTCTCATGGAAAAGGTTAGAAGCAAACTAGCAAGAGAGACATTGGAGAATTAGTGAAATACTGTGTGAAGGACTGAAGCTACAACAGCTAGGGAACTCCAACAAGGTTATCAAAGGTGGTTGATCTTCTTCATACAAGTGAGAAAGTGTGTGTGTCAGAGCTAGGGGTCATCGAAAGGAGGCTTGCAACATCAAGGCTTAGGTTGTAAGTTTTACTTTCTATCAATATAATACAGTAATGTGTCCCTTTCCCATAAAGTTAATTGTACTTTATTGCATAACTCCTTGATCATATGCTTAGATTAATTGTTGAATAGAATGTGTTTACTTCACTTCGATTAGTTTGTATTGTCTTGATCGTGACTATACAAGAGCATTAGAGCGAAGCACGAGAAACAAAGATCAAAGGAAGCGCTTTTAAGGTAAGTTCTTTAATCGTGCCTCTTAGCATATTCAATAATTAAAATCTAGGGAAAGAGTATCATTCTGTCCTATTTTGTTCTAGATCTAGGTGGATCTAGAGAGATCGGTTTGTGTCCGCACTTACAAATTTATCCAATAACAAAATTGGCGACTCCATTGGGAACAATCCCATTTTCTTGGTGGCTTTTTTTGTTTTTCTTTGGCCATTTGCTCTGGTTTCATTTTTCTCTTGTCCTATCAGTCTCTGAGTCTTCAAGATATCCTGATAGACAGTCTGGGTCCAGAAGCATTTTGAAATTTTACTTCATTTTTCAAATTTCTTGATATGTTCAGGAGTTCTCGCATTGTGTTTCATTACAGCCTGCAAGAACTGGTCAGGTTCGCACCCTACTTATAGGGTTCAGTGCGAGGTCCTCGCACCTTGCTCAAAGGTTGCCTGCGAGAATCATAGATTCTCGCACTGTGTAATACTGCTTACCTGCGAACAAGATTTTCAAAATTTTGAAATTGAGTTTTGGTTTTTCCAACTGCTTAGATCAGTTGATTTACCTCTTATGAGTTTCTTGGACCAGTGACTTATATATTTCTTGCTTTATTTTGCATGCGTGAACCATTTTAGGGTTTCAAGGTTTTTCTTGTCCTTTGTATCTTGACTTTCATTTCTTGACTCTTATTGGCAAAATCATTCTCTCTGACTTCAGGAGCTGAGTGTGTCTGATTGGTTGAGAACCAGTGATTGGTTTGGAAGTTAAGTTTGTTTGGTTTTTCTCATTTTCTTATGGTTTGACAAATCATTTCCTTTTGCATTTGAAGAAACTTAATTGGTTTGCTTTGTATTTTTGATTTCATTGAAAGAGTTGATTGGGTTGTTATTGCTTGTTTATGATTGATTTTCTGCTCTCTCATTGGTATAGTGAGAGTTCATTTTGAAAAGTGAACACAAAGTTTTTCTTTTATCAAATTGTTTTTGTCATTTACAAAACATTGAAAATCAAATTTTAGAGATTGTTGAAGCTTTGAAAAAGACACAATAGAGACTTTTCATTTTATACGTGATTGTTTTCATAGACATTTGAAAGGAAATTATGCATTGTAGTATACAGTTGATTTGGAAAACTTTCTCTCTCTCCCATACATAGGATTCATTGAAAGAAAAGTGATACATTTCATTCTCATCCTTACATTGTTTGGGTCAGAGTCATACAACATAAGTTTCACTTCCGTTACCTTTGAGTAAACAACAACTATTAAAAACACTGCATAATCTTAAAATTGATCTAGTAACTCTTTTTCTAGGGATTTTTTACACCAACATTTAGCTAGGCTAGTGCTTTGGAGTAGGAAGAGAGATACACTCTCCAAAAGCTCAAAACACACAATAGCATCTTGAGTTAGGGAGTGTTAAATTCCATTTGCAACATATTGTCCTGGGAATCCCTTCAAACACAAGGGTCAAGCACTAGGTTGCATTGGTGTTGGCAAAGTTACTCACCCTGCTTTGTTGACATTAGTGTAGAGATTGCATGTATTACGGGGGTCACTTTAGAGGTATACCCACAATGATGAGTGGAAGCCTTTTGAGTTGATTTCGGGCTAGATACCCTGCCCTTGCGTGTGGATCGGACTGTCGACTGTTTCCCCAAGCATTACTGTTGTTTGTGGTGACCTTAGTGGCCTATCTCTCTAGGTTCTTACCCAAGGTGACTGTGGAGGGGAAAGTCTTCACGGTACCTGGAATTGACGTTGACCAAACTCACTCGGGCTCCTTGGAGGGTATACCCACGATTATGTGTGGGAGCTTGCACCAGGGTGTAAGTCTGTTAAGCAGGTCGTCAGCATAACTTTTCCACCCTAGCCCCGCCCCTTCTCGTCTCGTTGTTGCGACATTGGATTTCATCACCAACTAGCGACTTCAAAATTAGAAGGTCTTGTTTTCCTGGTGATTGCTTCTTAGATTTTATTTACTAGCGCTTGTTGTTTGTTTCTCGAAGTTGACCTTAAGAATTTCTTCGCGGAGCTTGTCACTTGTTTACAATTTCTCCCCCACAACGTTCATGTAGAATGCAAGGTTTATCTCCAGAGCATCTGGATGGTTCTCAACCCTTGCCTACCAGTACACCTGAGGGCTCTCCTCACCAGAGTGAAGTCTCGGTTGTCACCCCACCACATGGGGAAACAAGTGAAGTCCCAGTTGTTGCCACACCACAAGTGGAATCAACTGAATCTCTAGAACCTTTTCGAATTATCAATACTAGAGAGGACTATCGCATTCGCTGTGGTGAACGACCATTTGTGCGATTAAATTTCTCTGGAGAAGCAGTTGTTACATCTTCTGAATCAACCATTGGGCCTTTTCCCAGTGTAGAAGGCCAATATCCTTTTTGGTCAGGTAATTTTTGAAGGGTCCTTTTTGGTACTGAGGCACCTATTGTTTATGAAATCAACCCTCCGGTGTTTTCTGAGACAGAGACTACACCAGTGACTACCACATATCACTTTGTTCTCCCGGACGAGATGGCCCATATCGCGAATACTACGAGTGTCCAAACTGGAATTACTACAGCTAGTCTTCCTCCTATCAATACCCAGCAAATGCCTGATGTCATTCTGACACTACCACTCAGATACCATGCGTTGAATGCTTTGTTGAATACTTCTATTCCAACACCTCTGCAAACTCCATCTGGTACTCCTGGGGGTCCTTCTGGGCATAATATTCCCGGTTTTATTCCGACACTTCCTCCTCAATTTCTTTCTGGCAATCCTAATCCTAGCGGCAATATACCATCCATTACCTCAAAATTGCAGATTCCTGTTGGTGGACAAGGTGGTACGATTCCATTTCCTCTTACTGGACATAATCCACTTACTACACAACCTACGATTGGTACACAATTTTTGGTTGGAACTCTACCTTCGATGGGGGGACCAACCCCACCTTTTGGACAAAATATACTTGCTACGTTGGCCCAGTATTGGAATCAGATGCTACAAAATATTCCTCAAATGACTGGGGGGCAACAAATTATCCCTACTATTGGCCAACCATATCCCAGTATACCCAATCCTATTTGGGGTCAGGGTCCTAATGCTCAAACTCAGGTCCCTAATCAGACTCAAGGTTTCAATCCTTGGAGCTACTATCCTCTACAACCACCACCGAATCAGCTTGAGTCTTCCTATTATGGGCAGACTGCATACGGTCCTACTGGTTTGCCGACAGGACTTCCACCCCAAAGTCACCAGTACCCGCAGGTGAATAGACAGTTACCTTTTCTTGCTACTTTGGATATGCCAGATTTGTCTAGGATTCTGAATGATCCTATTCATCACTCTCCCCAATGGCCTGTTATTCCAGCTAAGCTTCCATCGAACATTCCTAAATTCGATGGCAAGGCAGGGGAGGACCCGAATAATCATGTTATAACTTTCCACCTATGGTGTTCATCCAACTCGTTGATGGATGACTCCATTCGGTTACGTCTTTTTCAATGAACCCTTACCGGTTCTGCTGCGAAGTGGTACATTGAATTGCCACAAGGTTTCTTCTCTAATTTTAACACTTTGGCTATGGCTTTCCTTACACATTACCAGTTACCGATCCGTTACAATACTAGGACTGAGATTTTGACTTCCTTCAAACAAACTAAAGGAACTCATATATCTGATCATATTCATGAGTGGCGAAGACGTCAACGTCTCATTAAACTTGAACTCTCTGATCAGTTACTAGCGGAATGGTTTACGAAATCCTTTGTGAACGAAATAGGTAAAGACATTGCCATGGGTGGTGTTGTTACGGAAGAGAAGGCTATAAGTCATGCTCAATATATAGATCTCGTTTATTCGCAAATGGGAACACTTTATGATTTATTACCTGAGTTACCTCGTCCTGGTGCTTCCAACACTTCAACTACTCCAACTGCCTCGCATGCAGCTGACGGTGTGATTGGTACAACCCATGCCCATTCACATTCCGTTTCAAGTACGACCCCTAAATCTACTTCTTCTAATCTACAAAATGCTCCGTCTCCTGCCACTCCCACTGGTAAAACTTCTGAGGTGAACGTCGTTCAATCTACCCCTGCCGGTAAAAATAAATCGAAAAAAACGAGAGGCAAGAATAAGGAGGGAAAAAATAATAATGAAACAGAGCAGCCTAAAAATACCCCTGTTGAATATCGGGATAAGCGCAAACCACGCTACCCTTGCCTTATTTGTGGTGACGATCACTACACCAAGGATTGTCCAAGACGTGCCAAGGTCATGAAGTTCCTTCAAGGAGCTCCAAAGCCATCTACCCCGACTGTCTTGTCCCAACCCTTCCCGTCTCAGCAACAGGCTCAGTTGGTCATTCAAGACCAACCTTCCTCTTCTACGACATCTTATGTTTTGATGTGTACTAGTGAATCTAAGAAAAACAACATTACCCTCATGACTAGAGCCAAAGATTATTCTGCTTCTATGGAGAAGGCTGACGATTTACCTCCTGATTTGGTACAAACTTCTCCCGCAACTCCACCTACTAATGGTCCTCTTACTCTCAAACGACCAAGTCTAGATACAACTCTATGACCACCCCCAAAAGGTGTCGTTAGGAAATCGACTTTCAATCCTCATGCTTGTGCGGCCCAGAACTACAGCATTGTGGAAGATCTGGCCCAGGCACCTTCAGCGATGTCGGCCCTTGAAGTCCTTCAGTCTTGTCCTACACATCGGAAGGCACTATTGAAAGCGATAGGTGGAATTGACCCGACAGATACGAATTTGATAGTATTTGACTTGAATGATCATATTCTGAGGTTAACCCCACAACTTGCGTTCCAGATACAAGTTGTTGTTTCAGACAAGAACATTTGCCAAACTGTTATCGACGAGGGTGCCTCAACGTGTGTAATGTCTTTTGCTTGTTGGAAATCCATTGGCTCTCCTCCCTTGACTGAATCAAAAAACACTCTTAAAGCCTTCAATGGCTTTGGTTTTAAGCCTTACGGTGTTCTTCCTTCGTTGCCTGTCACACTAGAAGGTAAGACGGTCCAAGTTGAGGTGGAAGTCTTTGATGCTCCCCTTCATTATAATCTTTTACTTGGCCGTAGCTGGATCGATTCCATGCACGCCATTGTGTCAACCCTTTTCCATGTAGTACGTTTCCCTCATCAAGGAAAGGTTGTTACAGTTGACCAACTTGCCTTCTTCAATTCTGATACTCGTACTAGCAACGTGCCGTTTATTGCTAAAACCCCGCCAGGTTATGAGAATGTCAATTTCGGCCTTTTAAAGGACTCCTTGTTAATGGATACTTTCCCCATTCCTCCACCCGATGTTCCATGCCCGTCAGTTGCTTCTATCAACATGATCTCCACCGTGCCTCATGAACTTCCTGCGTCACATGACCCTTGGATTGTCCCTGATCCTAGAGATCACACTCGTTTCGATGACGTCATGCCGTTAAGTCCGATTGAGTCCGCTTATCAAGCCATTCAATCGACAACACCTTCTACCTCTTCTCTTGATAAGTTGTCTCCTGATCCTTTCCGTGTTATCTTTCCCACTGATGAGATGATCATGTCCGTCATGGAGGACACCCCTTGGGATGATGGGCATCATGGTTCCATACTCTTTCTGGAACGACACACTCTTGAGAACTACCAATGGATTTCGACTCTGTCGACCGTTGTTGTCATTTCAATGGTTCCCGCGACTTCACATGATGTGTTTGTTGAAGGGAACCTAAGTAACATCTCACCCACGATTCCCATTGACATATCCGTTAAGCCTGGGGTAGTTGAAAATGTTCATATTGGAGCTTCATGTTCTCCCGAGGAAATTGTCACCTATACGTCTCTGTTTAAATAATTTCATGACATCTTCGCTTGGAGTTACGAAGAGATGCCAGGTATCGAACCTACTGTTGTTTTACATGAGATAAAGACATACCCTGGAGCTAAACCTGTCCGGCAGCACCTTTGTCCTGTACACCCACGTAAAGAAACGACTATCAAGCTTGAGGTTGAAAAACTTCTCAAAGCCAGCTTTATTTATCCTGTGGCTCTGACAGAATGGGTTTCCAACCCCATTCCAATCGATAAGAAAGGGGGCAGTATTCGTGTATGTGTTGATTATAGAGACATTAGCAAAGCCTATCCAAAAGACAACTTTCCAACCCCTTTCGTCGACCAGATTGTCGATGACTGTGCCGGCAGTGAAATATTTTCTCTCATGGATGGTTTCTCCGGCTATAATCAAATTAACATCGCTCCCGAGGACCAACAAAAAACTGCTTTTATTTGTTCTTGGGGTACTTTTTCCTATAGGAAACTTCCCTTTTGTCTTAAGAACGTTGGCGCGATGTTTCAACGTGCTATGTCTTACGCTTTTCATGATATAAAACATATCGTTCAACCCTATTTGGACGATTTACCAGCTCATTCTATGCGCAGAGTCGATCACCCTACTCACCTCCAGGGTATTTTCGTTCATTGTCGGTTCTATCGTATTCATTTAAATCCTCATAAATGCGTTTTTTGCGTAGAATCCAACCGTCTTCTAGGTTTCATTGTTTCACGCCAAGGGATCAGGGTGGATCCTATTAAGGTTGAGGCGATTCTTAATCTCCCTCCTCCTTCTACACTGCACCAATTGCAAAGTTTGCAGGGGAAAGCAAAATGTCTTCGTCATTTCATCCCTAATTATGCTGAGATTACTCATGGTTTTACGTGGCTAATTAAGAAAGATTCAGAGTTTGTCTGGGATACCGTTGCCAACAATGCTTTTGAGGCTTTGAAGTTGTCCCTCACACGAGCTCCGCTTCTCTTCCCTCCTGATTATAGTCATGATTATTTTCTTTATCTTGCTACCTCAAAGTATACCATCGGCATGGTTCTCGTCCAGGAGGATGATGCACACGATGAACATGTTATATATTACTTGAGTCGAAGTCTCACTTCAACCGAAATCAAGTATCAACATGATGAAAAACTGGCTTTGGATGCCGTTCAAGTTGTTCAACGTTTTCGGCATTATATCCTCTCATGGAAAACTACAGTGATTTCTCATTGCAACTCTATGCAACAAATTTTGACACATCAATTGCTAGGGGAAAAGTACTCCAAATGGATTGTCATACTCTAGGAGTTTGACTTGGAATTTGATCGTACCACATCTAAGAAATCCTTAGTTTTTGTTGAGTTGATATGCGATTTTCCTCATTCTGCCATGGAAAATGTAGCAATAGATTCATTACCTGATGAATCTCTTTTCCTAATTAGTACTGACGATATTTGGTATGGAGATATCATTGTCTATCTTCAAACCCAGACTTCTCGGCCTGCTTTGTCTAGTGCGGAACGAAGTCACATCCGTTATCAAGCACGTCAATACATTATCCTCGGGGATACTCTTTACCGTCAGGGAATTGACTCTGTTTTTCGGCGTTGTCTCACGTTTGATGAGGCTGAGAAAGCTCTGAATGATTGCCATTCCGGAGCATGTGGTGGTCATATGTCTGGGTATGCTACTGCCTAGAAGATCTTACGTGCAGGTTACTTTTGGTCTTCCTTATTCAATGACTGCATTACTGCCGTTCAGAAATTCCATGCCTACCAGACCTACAATCAAAAAATTCGGTCGCATCCTGCTCCTCTTCATCCTGTGGTCTCAGTAGGTCCTTTTGCGAAATGGGGCATTGATTTCATGACATGTCACCCTCACTCAGCTGGGGGGCATGGTTACATCATTGTAGCTGTTGATTACTTTACAAAATGGGCCGAGGCGATGCCAACATTCAATAATATTGGAAAGACTGCAGCGTTGTTTCTCTTTAACCACATCATAGCTCATTTTGGTGTTCCTCAAGCTATTGTCACTAATCACGGTAGTCATTTTAGGAATTTTATGATGTCTGAAATTACAGAAAAGTTGGGTATTCATCACGATAACTCAACACCCTATTATCCGCAAGCTAATGGCCAGGTCGAAGCAATAAACAAAGTTCTTATCACTATGCTTCGATGGATGATAGGAATTCATAAGACAAGCTGGCACATGATGTTTTTTTTGGCATTGTGGGCATACTGGACATCTGTCAAATCTGCTACTGGGTTTACACCTTTTCGATTGGTCTATGGTGTGGAAGCCATTCTTCCTATAGAATGTGAGATACCTTCTCTAAAGCTAGTTGTCGAACTCTTACACAATACTTCTGCTGAAGAAGAACGTCTATTGTATCTGATGCAATTAGATGAGAATCGACATGACGCCACTCTAGTAATAGAAGCCCAAAAGAAACGTGTCAAGGCATAGTATGACAAGCACGTCAAACCTCACGTTTTCTCTGAAGGTGATCTTGTTCTTCTCTATGAACAGGATCGAGATGTCTTAGGAGCTGGGAAATTCAAACCAATGTGGTGAGGTCCTTATATTGTTCGCCGAGTTTTGGAAAAAGGAGCATATGTGCTGGTCGATTACGATGGTATCCATTTGAGTGAACCTAGGAATGGGTTGTACTTGAAGAAGTACTATGCATAAGTCATTTGTGCACAAGTGCTTGTATTTTATGTATCATACTTTGTGTGTGTTACTTTAGTTTGCTTTTGACGTTATCTGGTCTCTGCCCTTATGTGACATTGTGTTTGATTGCCAGATGTCAGAGTCTTCGCTACCCTATATTGGCTTCTCTGATGGTGCTAGCCATAGTACTCAGAACCTCGCGTCCACTGCGTGGGAAATCTATGCCCCAACAAACAAACTTATATCTTTACAAGGTGTATGTCTCGGCCGTGCGACCAACAACATTGCAGAGTATAGCGTCGTCATTGAATTATTGGTTGATGCTATCTCGCTTGGAATTCGTCATTTGGTTGTGCAACTTGACTCGCAACTTGTAGTACTACAGCTAAGTAATATCTACTCTATTCGAAGTCCTACTTTATTATGTGTGTATTTGCGAATTTGCCTCTTGGAACGGTATTTTGATCACAATGAATATCAACATATTCCTAGATGTCTTAATACATTAACAGATGCATTGGCTAATTATGTATTGGACAGATATTTGAACCATTTATAAATCAAACACATTAAAATTCACACAATATAAAGTAAACCGGTAGAAGCCATCTGTATATATAATGATCAAAAGAGTTTGTTTTTACAAAAGTTTGTCCGAGGACCAAAATATCAAAATATGAAGCTTATAGCTTCTACAAAGTGACGTCATGGATGACGTTCACGGTAACACACAACTGCCCTATCAACTCTACGGAGCAGTCGACCCATAGCTGCTGATACCCCTACAGTGTGATGTTGATCACGTCGTGGAATCTCTTCCAGAGTCATATCTGGAATGTCTGTTGTCAAACCCTCTAAATTCTGTTCCACTATCTGATAATCTTTGGCATACTATGGTACTGTTGTTGCTACCTCTCCTCGTCTCTGGATAGGAGAACTGCCAGCAGGTCTATACTGTCCAACATCTGTGTTATCAACAAACATTTTTGTGTTAAGTCTTCAGATAAACATATAAACCAAAAACATTTGAATATGAAAAAAATTCAAAAACATTTGAAAAAGAGAAAATACATGTTCTTCTTACCAAGGTCACCCCACTGAGCATCCTCAGGCAATGCTAAATCCGAATCTCCTCAGAAATCCAACCTGGCATAGGCGTAATCATCGACCATCAGCATCTGGTTCTGGAGCCAGTCAAAGAAAATATTGTCATACTTGATGATTAGTAGTCGTAATACAGGGACCCTCTCAAGGAAGAAGGACACTAGTAAAGATCCATACCCAAATTGTTTCAATTCACTGCACCTACATTTGGTTAATTGACTTTTGATACTGTGAAGCACAGCATCGGCCCAGTTGAATACGCGAGGCTTAGTACACTCGATGGCATACTGGAAGTAGCTCTGCAATGCCATATGTGGAGCAGAACTCTCGTCCATCCGAGCTATGGTAAAGAGAATAGTGCAGAGGGTCAAGTCTTGTACCCCCCAGATAGCAACTTTTCCCTTTTTCCTTTCAGCCTCTGGTACACAGTATTCATTGCAGTATTCACTCATCTTGAGGCCACCACCTCTACTACCAGTCAGAATGACATGATACCCACGCCTGGATAACCCAGTCAAAAAGTATATGTCTTC
Source organism: Picea engelmannii (assembly GCA_009831015.1). Lineage (NCBI taxonomy): Eukaryota > Viridiplantae > Streptophyta > Pinopsida > Pinales > Pinaceae > Picea > Picea engelmannii. The sequence goes on along the minus strand of ML782123.1, from coordinate 2,425,617 downwards.
AATGTCTATGGACAAAGTATGAGCTCCTACATTGAAAACCTGCTGATCTGGGTCCCACATACGGACTAGATACTCCAGTAGTTTGACCTGGGCCCTCATACTCGGGATGCGGAAGTATTTTAAGAGCCCACAATCTCTCAATGCAGCTATAGTGGGAGGATAATTCTCGACATTTGCATTATCCTCTTCATGTTCTCGTTCTCACCACTCAAGCACCATGTTTGTGGCTATTCACCTGCACAAGAGACATAAAAGGGGGATTAATATTTTTATTCATGATATAGATCTTTTTCATTGGCTCAATATTTAATTTTTTTTTTAATATTGCGGTTCTCGCAGGCGCCTCTTTTACATAGTGTGAACGCCTCACAAGTGGCTCAAGGCTCACTTGCAAGAATGCATCATTCTCGCAGGTCTCGTATGGGCTGCCTGCGAGAATTCCCATGCACATGTAGGGTTCAAAAATCAACTTGAAAATGCAAAAATAACCAATGAAATAAAAAATTTAAACCATGAAAATGTCAAGAATGGAGATCTTACTGTAATGCAGCGGACGACTCGTCGAATGGTCTCCTGTTGCTCCCGAAAATCAACGCCAAACTCGGAGGGTAAAAAGGGGGTTTTGGAGCTCAATAGTGAAAATGTGAAATGATATGGTAACAATGGTTATTTACTCATTTAAGTTACTTTTTACTATGTCATTTTGGGTTTTTATGCTTATTTATTGATCAAACCTAATCACTAATATCAAGATGAGTGTAATGACTTGTAGGTGTGATGACGTTGATAATTAAACACAAGGCTATGGACATATTTTTTCGTTATGGTGTGTTTTCGATTGTTTTTCATGGTTTTTACATAAAACCTCAAGCATCATTTTTGTCCGTTCTTACGCTCATAAATACAAGAGAACGTGATCGAGCATAGTTTTATCACTTTTTCGGGCTCAACAAGGTTATACAAAAAAGGAACCCCCCTGGAGTCCTCTTTAATCTCTTTTTAGACTCTCTAAACATGAAAAGATCGTCGAGCGACCTTGCTATTTTCACGCTCGCTAAAGTATTTGAAGTGCACATCTGGTGAGCGATAATTTCTCTCTTTTTCGGTCTCATCCAGACTATTTTACGAAAAAGGAACTGAGAGAGTTCTCTTTTAAGTGTTTTTCCAAACTCTATAATCTTGAAAAACCTTCGAGTTTACTATCTCTGGACTCGTTAAACAAACATTGACAGACCCGTGATGTGACCGAACCACTCCTTCTTAGGGTTTGTTAAATATACTCAGAGGGACTCGTCCAAAGGATGAGCTTATATCAACAAGCATATGTGATCCTCTTCAAGCTTGCATAAAAATAAAGAGGTACTTGCCAGAAATGGTGGGGGAAAATTTGGGAAAGGGATATGTTTCATCTTTGTATTGATTGGCAGTAAGTGTCGCTCTTGAACATGCCACCCCCTATTCATCACATTTGAAGCTGGTTTGGGAAATCCATTTGTCTCTCTTTCGATTGATTACGAGGTCATTCCATGTATCCTCTTTGAGTCAATGATGCCAAATCATTGGTCGTGCCATTCATATGTTCAAGAGAAGTCCATCTGAAACCTATATTGAGTCGACCCTCTGCAGTTATCCATTCTCTCTGAGTCGGCCTTCCCTATGTCCAGTCCAATTTGCAAAATGATCTGTTTCACCTTCAAACTCTGTTACTCATTTTGTGTCATTGGTGGGGGATACATCAAGGCCCTCCTATGATGAGTTTTGTTCTGTCGACTTCAGCTCATTATCCAGAATCAAGACTTAGAAATTATTTAGTATCTTGGAGCTTGCATGCCTCAATGGTAGGTTTCCTCGATTTCAACAGTGGGTTTACATCATTGACCCCTAATCGAAAGATTCCATCGGATGTTCGACATCAACTCATTTATTCACATTCGATGGATTGTACTATGGTACCTTGGGAGTGATTGACATCAATGATGATTTCCCTCGCACTTGTTAACGGTTACATCAATGATCGGTAATCAATTGGTTTCTACCATGTTCGACTTCAACACATGTAATCACATGGTTAGATTCATACTTTGGGACGACGATATTGAAGACCCTGGATATCATCTTTGTGATCTAGGTTACGATGGAGTATGTATAATTTGCAACACATAGATCCACTGTGTATGTTTCGTGGCTATGTCGTCTTGATTTGAAATTTCTCGCATAGATCCATAGTGTATTCCGGTGGCTATGCTATATTTTGATGGCATGGATCCACAGTGTATTATTGGTGGCCATGACCAATGTCTATAATGTCATCAGTCTATGATCTGAGTATGGGAATGCCTACCTCAGGAATTGGTATATATGTTATTCTGTAGATGCTTGTTTGTTCGTAGGTTTCCGATTAGATGTGCACCTGGTTCTTGACACACACATGTAGTTTACAAAGTCAATCGACTGTCACTGGTTCCAATATCAGACTTTGGGGGGCATTCTGTTACCCATGATTTTGGTCGTCATGATGATCTATTGATGATGATGTACTCAGGATCTTCATTAGAACTTTCTCCTGAGAAAAGTTACTTTCTTCTCTTTCCAGAAATACCATTTTTAAGGAAAGTTCGCAGGCTAATAATACATTTGCCTGCAAGAATGCATGATTCTCGCAGGCTGCCTTAAGCCAGGGTTCGAGAAGTTCGCACTGTGCATAACTGCCAGGGTAGAAACATTTTCTAAAGAAGGGAAAAAGAAGAATTCTCGAAGCTTCTAGAAGGGAATCTTCTAGAAGGATGAGATGGCATTCGAATGGTTATCTAAGTACTGGATTTCTTGATATTTTGGGATCATTCTTATCCAAGTAACCAATTCATTCTCTCTTATAAATTGAGTGGATTCTCATGGAAAAGGTTAGAAGAAAACTAGCAAGAGAGACATTGGAGAATTAGTGAAATACTGTGTGAAGGACTGAAGCTACAGCAGCTAGGGAACTCCAACAAGGTTATCAAAGGTGGTTGATCTTCTTCATGCAAGTGAGCAAGTGTGTGTGTCAGAGATAGGGGTCATCAAAAGGAGGCTTGCAACATCAAGTCTTAGGTTGTAAGTTTTACTTTCTATCAATATAATACAGTAATGTGTCCCTTTCCCATAAAGTTAATTTTACTTTATTGCATAACTCCTTGATCATATGCTTAGATTAATTGTTGAATAGAATGTGTTTACTTCACTTCGACTGGTTTGTATTTTCTGGATCGTGACTGTACGAGAGCATTGGAGTGAAGTAGGAGCAACAAAGATCAAAGGAAGCGCTTTTAAGGTAAGTTCTTTAATTGTGCCTCCTAGCATATTCAATAATTAAAATCTAGGGAAAGAGTATCATTCTGTCCTGTTTTGCTCTAGATCCAGGTGGATCTAGAGAGATCGGTTTGTGTCCACACCTATGTATTTATCCAATAACACCCCCTTATTCACACATGAATCACCTTCACCAAAAACATTCATAGCAACCTCCAACAGCAACCGCAACAACAACCTTCTCTTCTATGTACTGTATATTTATAGCTTCTGTGCACCTTGTGCATGCAATGTTCGCAATGCCTCTGCATGCTGACTCTGTGCCGTTATGCTCCACCTCTTGAGTGCTCTATATGATCATCATCATGACTCTTCAGCTTCTCTGGCGGTTTTCCCATGCGTTCAGCATCACTGGATGTTATGCTAAGATTCCTCAGCCTCTCTGGTAGTTGAGACTCTTTGTCTTCTCTATGACAGTCAAGTTCACCTTCTCTATTTCAGTTATAGCCTCAATCACATCCAGCTATCAATCACCTCCACAAGTCGTCTTCATTTCACTGGCAGATTCCATGTGACTCTTCTGCTCCTCTGGAAATTACACTGAAGTCTCTTTGCATCCTCTAGTAGAAACCATCAATGGTTACTAGCAATTTCACTGTGTCATGCAATAGTAGCCCTCCGATCTTTTTCAAATTCACCTGCACCATTGGATTAACTCTGAAGGGTATTGTCGTTATTTACCTGTTTCACACTTTCGCAATTCGAAGATTCTATGATGAGACATCTTGACTCTCCATGTCACGAGCTCCAAAATTCTGAGGCGGAGCTCATCTGCACTAGGTCCTTCCTCCACGTGACCATATGCGGTGACAACAGGTTGTGCTAAAAGGCGCTGCAAACTCATGATCTTCATAGACCCTGATCGACGGTCCATGATTTCGATGAATCAACGGTCCAGATCTTTTCGAGATCTCGCATCTCGTTGTTCCTTAGTTGGAGGTTCTCATCACTCCAAGTCACGATAGGTGAAGCTCCGAGATGGAGCTCAAATCAATGATCCATGTTCTTGGTGATCCGACGGTCCTGATCTTTTCGCGATCTCGCATCTCGTTGTTCCTTAGATGGAGGTTCTCGTCACTCCAAGTCGCGATAAGCGAAGCTCCGAGATGGAGCTCAGATTAACGGTCCAGAATCTTGGTGTATTGACGGTCCAGATCTCTTCATGAATTCGCATCTCGCAGTTATTGTGATGAAGGGTCTCATCACTCCAAGTCATGATAGCCGAGACTCCAAGATGGAGTCGGATCAACGGTCAAGATCAAACATTGATCTGATGGCTAAGATCAAACCTCGATCTGATGGATAAGATCAAACCCCGTTCCTTTGACTTTCCAGTCAGCAACATGACGATCTTTCACCATGTGTCCTCTTGATCCAACAGACCACGACTGTCATATCTGCCTTGCAGCTTCACCATATCTAATGGCTATTGGTCCTTCGTACTTCCCCCAGATCCTATGGCCCAGATCTTCTCGCGATTTCGCCACTTCGCCATGTGAGTTCTCGACACCTTCAAGTCCCGATCTATGAAACTCCGATAAGGAGTTAAATCAGCGGTCCAGATTCATTCTCGATTCAATGGTTGTGATTGAATCGCGATATCGCATATAATGAAATCGGGGTTCCTGATGTCAAAATTCTTTGACATCTCCAACTCTCAATCCTCGAAACTCCGACATGGACAGGGACCAACGGTCCAGATTCAACCTCGATCTGACGACTCAGATTAAGTCACGATTTCTCATATCGCGATTACACTCGCTTCTCCTTCTCTTCAGCACACACTCTTCTTGTCTTTGTTCATATCTGACGGTCCTCATGCCGTCGGGAATTTTGGATGGGATCCAATGATCAACGATGCTTATCCTCCAAGCTTACATTGTTCCTGTTTGTCCATCGATTCACACTCTGATCCTGCCATCTTCACTGTTGTACTTTCCATCTATGACAAGCATACTCTACCTGTTAAACATTTTCCGACAATATCCCCCTTTGGCATTGATGGAAACTAAGGCACCACACCCAAATTCTTTTCTCCCCCTTTGACATCAATGTCAAAGAAGAGACATGCTCCCCCTAAGCTATTGTAGTAATTTTAGGAGGCATTAGATTTCCAAACAATAAAAAAATCCCCCTAACAAGATGGACTTTTTAGGTGTGAAACGAAATGACACCCAACTTCTGTCAGAGATATTCAAACAGTGTCTTGTCTAGGGGCTTAGTAAAGATGTCTACAACTTGTTCTATAGTGGGAATGTAAAGGACCTGAACAATCTGATTGGTGACCTGCTCTCTCAGAAAATGATATTTTATGGGAATATGTTTTGTCTTGGAGTGGAGGACAGAATTTTTAGACACACTGATGGCACTAGTGTTATCACAATGAATTGGGATCGGTGCAGTGTATTTTACCTCTAAGTTTGTAAGTGTCTGAATCATCCATAATACATGTGTGCAACAGGTAGCAGCAGCAATGTACTCTGCCTCTGTGGTTGATAAAGAAATGGAACCTTGCTTTTTACTAAGCCAGGCTACTAAGGAGTTACCCAAGAAGAATGCTCCTCCACTGGTGTTTTTTCTCTCATCAACACAATTTGCCCAATTTGCATCTGAATAAGCAGTCAACTGAAGACTTTGATTTCTGGGATACGACAGACCATAAGTCATTGTTTCTTTTAAGTACCTGAATATCCTTTTGACAGCTTGCAAATGACTCTATTTAGGTGCAGCCTGATATCTTCCTACCATTCCTACAGCATGCATTATGTCTAGGCGAGATGCTATGATGTACAATAGGCTTCCTATCATTGATCGATATGAGCTTTGAGCAACGTCAGGTGAACCATCATCCTTGCTTAATTTACATCCAGTTACCATAGGTGTACCCACAGGTTTAGAATATTCCATTTGAAACCTTTTCATCATTTCTCTTAAATATTTTCCTTGAGAAATGAAGATCCCTTTGGGCCTCTGAGTAATTTGCAGACCAAGGAAAAATGATAGTTCTCCTATCATAGACATTTCAAATTCAGACTCCATGGCAGAAGCAAACCATTGTACCAGTG
>ML782123.1:2369926-2390243 GCA_009831015.1 Picea engelmannii | reverse complement strand
AGTTATTTGTGCATGAGTACTTGTATTTTATGTATCATACTGCGTGTGTGTGTTACTTTAGTTTTGCTTTTGATGTTATCTGGTCTCTGCCCTTACGTGACGTTGTGTTTGATTGCCAGATGTCGGAGTATTCGCTTCCTTATATTGGCTTTGCTGATGGAGCTAGCCGTAGTACTTGGAACTTAGCTTCCGCTGCATGGGAAATCTATGCCCTAAAAAATGAACTCATATCTCTACAAGGTATATGTCTTGACTGAGAAACCAACAACATCGCAGAGTATAGCGTCGTTGTTGAATTATTGGTTGATGCTATCTCTCTTGGAATTCGTCATTTGGTTGTGTGACTTGACTCGCAGCTTGTAGTACTATAGCTCAGTAATGTATATTCTATTCGAAGTCCTACTTTATTATGGGTATATTTGCGGATTCGCCTCTTGGAACGATATTTTGATCACATTGAATATCAACATATTCCTAGACGTCTTAATACATTAACAGATGCTTTAGCTAATTATGTATTGGACAGGCATTTAAATCATTTATAAATCAAACACATTAAAATGTACACAATGTAAAGTAAACCGATAGAAGCCGTGTATATATATAACGATCAAAAGAGTTTGTTTTTACAAAATGTTTGTCCGAAGACCAAAATATCAAAATTGAAGCTCATGGCTTCTACATAAAGACGTCACGGATGACGTTCACGATAACACACTAATGTCCTAGCAACTCTGCGGAGCAGTCAAACCATAGATGCAGAGACTCCCACAGTGTGACGCTGATTGCGTCATGGAATCTCTTCCATAGTCATATCTGGAACATCTGCCATCAGACCCTCTAATTTCTGCTCCACCGTCAGATAATCCTTGGCGTACTGTGGAACTGCTACTGCTGCCTCTCCTCGTCGCTGGATAGGAGAACTGCCAGCAGGTCGATATGGTCCAACGTCTATGTTATCAACAAGTATTTGGTGTTAGTCTTAGGGTAAATCTATAAAACAAAAAACATTTAAATATGTTAAAAATACAAAAACATTTAAAAGATAAAAATTGGTGTACTTCTTATCGAGGTCTCCCCACTGTGCATCCTTAGGTAGTGTGAGGTCAGGATCGCCGCGGAAATCCAAGCCAGCGTATGCATAGTCATCTACCATCAGCATCTGGTTTTGAAGCCAGTCGAAGAAGATATCATCATACTTGACGATTGGCCCTGCCACATGCCAGGCCATGAGTTGACACCATCGTAACATCCTTGGATCCCTGGGACCCGGAAAGTGCCACTCAGCCTGAAGTCTAAACACAGGGACCCTCTCACAGAAGAAGGACACCAACAAAGATCCATATCTGAACTGTTTTAGCTCCCCACGCCTGCACTTAGTAAACTGTTTCTTGATATTGCGTAAAACGGCATCAACCCAGTTGAATACCCGGGGCTCAGTACACTCGATGGCATACTGGAAATAGATCTGCAAAGCCATATGTGGAGCAACACTTCCTGCCATCCGAGCAATAGTGAAGAGAATGGTACAGAGAGTCAAGTTAGTTACTCCCCAGATTGCTACCTTCCCTTTCTTTCTTTCGGCCTCAGGTACACAATACTGGTTGCAGTATTCACTCATTGTCAAACCACCCCTTCTGCTGTCGGTCAAACTAACATAGGACCCTCGCCTAGATAACCCGGTCAAGAAATATATGTCCTCAATTTCGATAGTTAATGTGTGAGCTCCAACATTAAAAACTTGCTGGTCTAGATCCCACATTCGGACTAAGTACTCCAGTAATCGAACTTGGGCTCTCATGCCCAGGATACGGAAATATTTTAAGAGATCACAGTCTCTTAGTGCAGCTATGGTGGGAGGGTGATTTTCGGTGTTTGTATTATCCTCCTCATGTTTCCATTCTCACCATTCGAGCACCATGATGGCGGCTATTAACCTGCATAAGAAACATATGAAGATGGTTAATGATCTTAAATATGGAAAAATTCTTTCTTTTGGCTAAACGTTGCATAAATTTTTGAACTCTGTGTTGTTTGCAGGTGACCTATTACACACAGTGCGAACTTCTCGCAGGCTGCTTAAGGCCCACCTGCGAGAATGAGTCATTCTTGCAGGTCCCGTATGGGCCGCCTGCGAGAATGCCTCTACACGCATAGGGTTCAAAAAATTAACTTAAAACTTGACTTTTAACCAATGAAATCATAAATTTGAACCATGAAAAGATAAAGAATGGAGAGCTTACCAAAATGCTGCTGACGGCTCGTGAAATGATCTCCCGTAGCTCCCAGAAATCAACACTGAAGGCAGAGGGTAAAATGAGGGTTTTTTGAAACTCAAATGGTAAAAGTGTAAAATGGTATAGTAAATTTAGTTTTTCATTCATTTTAATTACTTTTTACTATATCAAATATGGGTTTTTTATGTTTATCTATTATTTGACCCTAATCACTAATATGAAAATGAGTAAAGTGACTTGCAGGTATGAAACATGGAGGGTCATGGACAATTTTTTCTATGGTGTGGTATATTTTTGGATTGTTTCTTATGGTTTTTGACATAAAACCTCAAGTGCCTTTTGTCCGTTCTTGCGCTTGTGAAAAACATAAGAACGTGATCGAGCGTCGTTTTATCTCTTTTTCGGGCTCGTTGTGGTTATACGAAAAAGGAACCCCCTGGAGTTTTCTTTAATCTCTTTTCAGACTCTCTAAACAGGAAAAGATTGCCGAGCGACCTTTCTATTTTCACGCTCGATAAAGTATTTGAAGTATGCGTCCTTCGAGTGATAGTTTAACCCTTTTTTGATCTTGTTGGACTACTGTACGAAAAAGGAACTGAGAGAGTTCTCTTTTAAGTGTTTTTCCAAAATCTATAATCTTGAAAAACCTTCGAGTTTACTATATCTAGACTCGTTAAAAAAACATTGACAGACCTGTAATGGGACCGAACCACTCCTTCCTAGGGTTCGTTAAAAGTACTCCGAGGGACTCGTCCGAAGGATGAGTTTATATCAACAAGCATATGTGATCCTCTTCAATCTTGCGTAAGAATAAAGAGGTACTTGCCAGAAATGGTGGGGGAAAATTTTGGAAAGGGATATGTTTCATCTTTGCATTAATTGGCAGTAAGTGTCTCTCTTGAACATGACACCCCCTATTCATCATTCGAAGCTGGTTTGGGTAATCCATTTGTCTCTCATTCGATTTGATATCAAGTTCTTTCCATGTGTCATCTTTGAGTCAATGCTGCCAAATCATTGGTCGTGTCATTCATATGTTCAAGAGAAGTCTGTCTGAAACCTCTATTTGAGTCGGCCATCTGCAGTTATCCATTCTCTTCGTGTCAGCCTTCCCTGTGTCCAAAGTCCAATTGCTACATGCTCTGTTTCACTTTCAAACTCTGTTACTCATTTTGTGTCATTGATGGAGGATACATCAAGGCCCTCCTGTGATGAGTCTTGTTCTGTCGACATAAACACATTATCCAGAATTAAGACTTAGAAATTATTCAATACCTTGGAGCTTGCATGCCTCAATGGCAAGTTTCCTCACTTTCGACAGTGGGTTTACCTCATTGACCCCTGATTGAAAGATTCTGTCGGATGTTCGACATCAACTCATTTATTCATAGTCGATGGATTGTACTTTAGTACCTTGGGAGTCATTGACATCAATGGTGATTTCCCTCGCACTTGTTAACGGTTACATCAATGACTGGTAATCAAGTGGTTTCTACTATGTTCGACTTCAACACATGTAATCACATGGTTAGATTTGTACTTTGGGAGAGGAGATTGAAGACCCTGGATATTGTCTTAAGTGATCTAGGTTGCGATGGAATATGTATGATTTGCGACACATAGATCCACTGTGTATGTTTCGTGGCTATGTCGTCTTGGTTGAAAATTTGTCGCATAGATCCACAGTGTATTCAGGTGGATATGCTATATCGTGACGGCATGGATCCACAGTGTATGATTGGTGGCCATGACCTTTGTTTATGATGTCATCAATATATGATCTGAGCATGGGAATGCCTACTTCAGAAGGGATACATATGATATTCTGCCAATGCTTGGATGTTTGCAGGTTTCCGATTAGATGCGCTCTTGGTTCTTGACACACACATGCATCTTACAAAGTCTATCGACTATCACTGATTCCACTCTCAGACTTTGGGGGGCATTCTATTATCCACAATTTTGGTCATCGTGATGATGTTATGATGATGGAAAATCAAGCTCTTCACTAAGAACACTTTCCTGAGAAAAGTTACATTTGTCTGCTTCCAGAAATCATACTTTTAAGGGATGTTCACAGGCTACCTATATATCTTCCTGCGAGAATGCCTGATTCTCGCAGGCTGCATTAAGCTGGAGTGCGAGGGGTTCGCACTATACCTAACTGTCAAGGTGCGAACATCATCTAAAGGAAGGAAAAAATGATAAAATCTCGAACCTTCTAGAAGGGAATATTCTAGAAGCATGAGTTGGCTTCGAATGGTTGTTTAGGTGCTGGCATTCTAGATATCTTGGGATCATTCCTATCCAAGTAACTAATATATTTTCTCCTATATATTGAGGGGAATGCTCATGGAAAAGGTTAGAAGCAAACTAGCAAGAGATTGATTGGAGAATTATTGAAAGCCTGTATGAAGGACTGATGCTACAATAGCTAGAGACAACAACAAGGTCATCAAAAATGGTTGATTTTCTTCATGCATGAGCAAGTGTGTGTGTCAGAGCTAGGAGCCATCGAAAGGAGATCTACAACATCAAGACTTAGGTTGTAAGTTTCTCTTTCAATTAATTCAATACAGTAATATGTCCCTTTCCCATAAAGATGATGTCACTTTATTACATAACTCCTTGATCATATGTATAGATTAGCTATTGAATATATTGATTTGCTTTCACTTCGATTGGTTTGTATTGTTGTGATCTAAACGGCACAAGAGCATTGGAGTGAAGCTTGGAACAACAGAGACCTAAGGAAAGCGTTCATAAGGTATGTCTATGATCCTTGTCTCTTAGTTCATTCAATAGGCTAAATCTAGGGAAAGTGTATTATTATGTCCTATTTTGTTCTAGATCCAGGTGGATCTAGGGAGATTGGTTTGTGTCCGCACTTACGGATTAATCCTGAAACAGGCTCCATAAATCAATGGCAGCCTTTGATCCTAAAATATTAAATATATTCAAATAAGAAGAAATACAAACAAAAGAGCTACAATCTAAAATCACATCTCTCATGAGTCTCCAATAGCAAAAATGCTTACAATCATAAAATGCCCACAGGCTTACAAATGAACACACACAACAAAATTGTCTGCTCCTACTCTCTCTATCCTCTCTTGGCTCATGAATCCAACCCACCTACCCTCTTGTACAATGAATATATATCCATATAGGTCCTTTCCATCTCACCCATTCAAACTCCAACCCCTTTCCCAAAATAGAAACAACTACAAACAGAAAATGACACGTGTTAACTAATTTCCTGCTTTTTAAGAGGTGAAATTCTAAAAAATAGGCTTCCAAATGAAACTTTTAATTCTCAAACCATAACCTCTGTGTAAAATATGAGAATGTTTTTTGTATATAATCTTGTTATGAATAAAAATCTCTCTCATTTTCTTTAAATTCATCTCCAGCTGGCCGCAACATGTATCACAAAAACATGTCTCAAACAGGAAATCACAAAAGCTGAAAACATAGGGCTCAAAGATTCTTTTGAATCTCTCAATCCGTGACACCTGTGTGAAAAATGAAAGAGTTTAATGTTCATGGGTCCGTTCTTGACAATAACCTCCTTCAGATTTTGAAAATTCATCCTGGTTCACCTGGAAATGATCTTGGAAGTCAGTTGGTCAAAAATATCATTTCATCAGTCTAGAACAGAGTTTTTGCAACACATTATATAGTGCCACTTATATGTTTAATATCTATCTAACCATAACATATTTTGAAAACCTGAGAGAGGTTTTTGTTATTTGGTATGTTATGAATAAAAACCTACTCCATTTTTCAAAAATTTCTTCCCATTTGTTCATAGTATAAGTTTTAAGTTAGTCCCTCAAAACTGGCAGAAGCATCCTTGCAAAATAACTCTGCACAATTTGGTCTCTGTGAAAATTTTAGTAGCGTCTGCCTGTGTGCCTGTGTGAAATTTGGTAGAACCATCATAATTCACAGATACATCACTTCAACGTTGACATATTTGGTAACATCCAACATGAAAATGGATTTGGTAACAACCTATGGAATGCATAGTGCCATCATTACACTACTTAACAGATTTGGTAGCATTTTAAGTAGTAAAATGGCAGACCATGCTATATAGACAATTACGTAGAGCCATGGCACTATGGAATTTTTGTGCTCTTATGTATGATGAGACTAATAAATAACCTTGATTTGATAGGTTATAAGCATGTGTATGTCTGTAGAGGTTATTTAGTTTCTTATGGAGAGGCAAGCCTCTTCTCGCTGCAAATTCTTGTGCTAACATAGGTTCCATGGGGGATAGAGTCCTCCCTATGAGGCTCTAATAACTCTTGTATTTTTAGTGACTTATACTAGGGATGCTCCCAAGATTTAACCTCTACAATCTTCTTTGATCTGTGATCTTCAACTGAAACTAAATGCAAATGAAAACTGAAACTCACAAAAATGATGAAAACGATGCTTGTCCAGCAAGATTATTGCACACACCTACTCTAATTATTGGGAAAATGAAGCATTCAAGTTACATGAAACAACCAATGAATCCATTTCATCATTTTTTCAATTGTTTGAAGCTTTGAAATGTGCTTCCTTAAGCACCAGACATAATTCTTCCTTGAAGGCATGTCAAAGAAACATTTGGAAATACACTTTCCATTGAAGAAATTAGTGAGCCTAGGCTCACTTGTTGCTTGCAGACAGGATGAAAATGGATTCCTGAAAAAAATCATCAATGTTGGTCAACTGAGAGGGGGGGGGGTGAATTAGTTGTTACCGTTCTTAAACAATTATGCATATTTTAAACTCTTTACAAAGCACTCAATGATAGTCACAATAATGCAGGGAAGTAAGCAACAGAACATTCAACATCATTCACACATATGAGATACACATAGATAGATATTTCTGGAGGAAACCCATAAAGGGTAAAAACCTCTTCTTCTTTATATGATAAGTAATATTTACATTCTGTACATTATCATACTTATGAGCACCAACTCATAATGAAGCTACAACCTCTATTTTGCAAGCTGCTACTTGCTGAGAGCACCAACTCTCTGGTTTCTCTAGCACCCACTAGAAGGAAGCACCAACTCCCTGGTTTCTCTAGCACCCACTAGAAGGAATCAACAACTTCCTAAGTGTTCCAACACCAACTTCTAGTCACATAGGCACCAAACTGTATAATAGAGAACAACAGTTCTCCGTTGCACCACCCTGTCACCCTGGTTTCTTTAGTTGCAACTAGATGGAAGCTACAACTCCTTGTGTTCAAGAACCCACTTGAACCTCTGAGGACAACAGTCCTCCCTAGAACCTCCCTACCACCCTGATTATAATTATATTCTAATGAAACTTATTACATTGATTCAATAGTTGTCATTGGCTTACTAGGCTTATCACTATTCTGCTATGCTACTCTGCTCTCCTGTATCAGTGTCTCTCTGTCTGCATCTTCTTGCGCTTTCTGATCTTCTGTTTTTCTCTACAAGTGCACCTCAACCGTCTTTTACTGTCTCAGTTATGCATCCCTGTTCTTTGCTTCTGCAGCGCTTTATGCTCTGTGCACCATGTCCCTTCTATGAACTATTCCTCTTCTATGCATTTTAGCTGCTGCACTCTGCCTTATTCTACACACCTGAATCACTCTCAACACAGGACCCATCTCTTCTTTTTTCTACATTATTATATTCTATGTGCACCTTGTGCATTCAATATTCGCAATCCTTCTGCATGCTCTCACTGACACCATTATTCTCCCCATCGAGGTATCCACTGCCACTCCATGTTGCCACCACTTCGCTCCCTTGAGCATCAACACACTCTCTCTATTCTGCATGTTCTCCTCATGTTGAGTCCTCTTCCCGATCATCATGGAAACTCTACAGCTTCTCTGGTGGTTATACCCATGTGTTCATCATCACTGGGTGTTATGCTGAGATTCCTTAGCCTGTCTAGCAGTCAAGACTCTTCATCTTCTCTATCATAGTCGAGCTCATCCTCTTTGTTGCAGTTACAAGCTTCAACACTCTTCCATCTGTCAATCGCCTCTATCAACAGTCTTCATTCCATTGGTAGATGCCTTGAGACTCTTTCATATTCTCTAGTGATCACCCTAAAGTCTCTTCGAGTCCTCTGACAAAAACCATCAGTCATTTCTAGCAGTTACACTATGAACCTATTGAGACTTGTGCCTTTGGCACATTTTGCCTTTCCTTTCACATGTGGCCTCAGGTGTTGACCACAGCCTACACCAAAAGGTGTTTTCACATTTCAGAATTTCGCATGTCGAAAATTTCTGTTGCGAGGCATATCGACTCTCCAAGTCGCGATCTCCAAAATGGAGCTTGGTTGCACTAGCTCCTTCCTCCATCCTTATTCGAAGCTGCATTTCACAATTTCGCGTTTCGTGAATTTGTTGCGAGTCACTCTAACTCTTCCAACTCCCAATCATGAAATGGAGCCTTGCAACTTGCAAGCTCCTTCCTTCACATGCCCACAGTTGTGACCAAGCATTTATCCATAAAGTGCTTTGGCGATTTTGCATTTCGGCATTCCTGTGGTGAAGTGTTTCGACACTTCCAACTCCTGGTATTCGAAGCTTGCACCCAAAAGGTGTTTTTCACATTTCGGTATTCTGACATTTTGGCATTCTTGTGGTGAAGTGTTTCGACACTTCTAACTCCTGGTATCTGAAATCTGCACCAAAAGGTGCTTTTTGCATTTCGATATTCCTGTGGTGAAGTGTTTTGACACTCCAACTCCCGGTATCCGAAACTCCGAAATGGAGTCAAATCAACTGTCCGATATTTTGGTGTTTCGCATTTCGACATTTCAGCATTTCTATGATGAAGTGTTTTGACACTTCCAACTCCCGATATCTGAAATAGAGTTTAGCTTCTAATACACCTCCAACTCTTGGTATTCGAAACTGAAATCTTTGTTGATGTGCCTGTTTCAGGATTTCGGCGTTTCGCATTTCGCAACTTCGGGACTCCTGTGATGAAGAGTCTCAACTCTTGACTCCTCCAACTCCCGGTATCCGAAACTCCAAAATGGAGTTTACGCTTCTGATCTTTCCATGCCATCATCACTGTTGATCTTCCTTGCCTGCCTATTTGCCATCAAATGAACAAGCACACTCTTGCACTCTGCGTGCACCTTTGCACTATCTCTTCTGGTCTTCATGAGATTTCTCTGCTATGTCTCCCAAAAATACTTTTGGTGCCCGCCTAGCACATTGTACCTGTACTCAATCCATCATCACTGTTGTACTTGCCATCAATAACAAGAATACGTTGCCTGTAAAACATGCCAACAATCAAGACTTTCCCCTACAACATTGCTTTATGTAAAAAGGAAAAGTATTTCATTAGGTCCTTCCTCCATTGTGCTTGGTTGTTGCATTGCTTATTGATTTTCTAATTCATTCTCAATGCATAAGGCCTTGGTCCACTCCTGGTCATGAGTTGTATTAGGAAAAAGTCTTAGTGATTCTTGTCTTTCTTTAATTTCAACCTCTCTCATCTTCTCACATAGCATTTGATATTGGTTTCTTGATGAAACTGAGCTTGTGTCTTCAAGAGGAATAGGGCGTTGATAGGGAAGTTCATCACAATTAGAAGTGCTTGAGAAACTACATTCTTCTGTCTTATCTTCTGATTGTGAGGCATATTCATCATAGCTTGGCTTATGATCCCAATTTCTCAGTTTTTCACCTTTTAAACTTAGATTATCATATTTTTCTTCTTTTTCAGCAAAAAAAATATGACATGAGGGTTGAAACAAGTTATTGTTGATTTGATGGGAAGGGTACTTCTCTGATATAAGGTCTTCAACAGACTATTCATGGAAATCATCTTCATAATCATCATACAAAGGTGAATCAATGACCATTTGACTATAATGTCTTACGGGATTAGTACAATAGCTGGGACAACAGGTTGTTCAATGAAAACATCCTCATAGTCATCAAAACTTGGCAAATCATGCCACACTGGTTCATTAACAATAGTATGGATTACAACAACAATTGGTAAGCTATGAATTCAGTCATAACAAGATGCAACACTATCCTCGTGATAAAATAACTCTAAACCTAAGATGACCTCTTGACTTAAAGAATCAAGAAAAGGAGGAGAAAGGGAAATGATGGATTGTCCATATTGATCTTTCTCTTGGGGACCTAGATTTTGACATGAATGATGCATTTGTTCTTCAAATTTAGGAAAAGCATTATGAAAATCATAATCTAAGTCCTGCTCTCTGCAATCATCCCCTTCATCATCACTGTTAGAGGAATCACTTGTTGAATCCTGAATATATGATGCATACCCCTCACAACAATTCTCAAAAAGTCTTTCAGTTGGATAAATTATCATGCAATGAGAATAAAAAATATCATGAAATTCCTTCAAAGAGGAAATACTAGAAGCAGGGAGTGTTCTATACCATTTCCTCACATAGCCTTCCAATGCATACATGGACATTTTCATCAATATATCTTCATGATGGATGTCAAGTTGTTGCATCAAAGCATGAAATTCATGAACATGCTCAACAGGGTTGTCATTCTCACCTTCATAAAATATGGGCAACAGATCTTTCCATTCATCAATTTGAGGCATGGGATGTGGATAACCATCTATGGTTGAGAAATTGAGTGGGAAAAACCTTCTGGCTAGGATAGCCTTCATAACCATTCAATTTGTCTCATTCCAGTGGAGTCACCAACAGATTCTAAACAATGGAGTCGCCATGGTGAATGTGTAGTCTTGAAGGTGTCCAACTTAACTCACCATCTAAAGCCAGAGTTCTGCAGTGTCATTCTTCCCAGGGATATTTTCAATCTTCTCAAATCCGTCCCCAGAAATAGTGCCAAAAATGTTAGCACTGAAAGTCACACTTTGACTGCTAAAGTGTAAGCTCAACACCCATCAGAATGTAAAAGATAATTTTGGTTTTGAATAGGTGGATCAACAAGATAGAGAAAGAAAGGGAGAGGGATGCAAAATGCAGATCAGTAGGCCACACCAATGGGCAATGGAGTCACAAACACTCTACTCATCGAAGGCACCAAATATGCTCAATATAAAACATGATTATATGTTGATAGGTGGAAGAATGAATAAGGAAAACATAATATAGAATGTTCACTAAACAAAGATCCTCTCAATTTATGAATCAACAAATACTTGAATATAAACAATCACTAATGGGCAAAATATAGTAGATCCTCTATTGCTTAGGGATCCATAAATCAATGGAAACCTTTGATCCTCAAATCTGAAATATATTCAAACAAGAAGAAATATAAACAAAATATTTACAATCTGAAATCACACCTCTCATGATTGTCCAATAGTAGTAATTCTTACAATCATAAAATGCCCACAGATTTACAAATGAACACGCACAGGAAAACTACATACTCCTACTCTCTCTAGCCTCTCCCCCTACCCTATTGTAAAATGAATATATATACATATAGATCCTTTCCATCTCACCCATTTGAACTCCAACCCCTTTCCCAAAATAGAAACAACTACAAACAGAGAATGACATGTTTTAACTAATTTCCTGCTTTTCAAGAGGCAAAATTCTGAAAAATAGGCTTCCAAATGCCATTTGTAATTCTAAAACCATAACATCTGTGTAAAATATGAGAATTTATTTTGTATATAATCTCGTTATGAATAAAAACCTCTCTTAGTTTCTTTAAATTTATCTCCAAATGGCCGCAAAAGGTGTCACAAAAACATGTCTCAAACAGGAAATCACAAAAACTGAAAACACAGGGCTCAAAGATTCTTTTGAATAACCCAATCCATGACACCTGTTTGAAAAATGAAAGAGGTTAATATTCATGGGTCCGTTCTTGACAATAACCTCCTTCATATTTTGAAAATTCATCATGCTTCACCTGGAAATGATCCTAGAAGTCATTTGGTCAAAAATATCATTTCAACAGTCTAGAACAGAGTTTCTGCAACACATTATGTAGGACCACTTATATTTATAATATCTATCTCACCATAACATATTTTGAAAAACTGAGAGAGGTTTTTGTTATTTGGTATGTGATTAACAGAAATCTCCTCCAGTTTTCAAAAATTCCTTCCCATTTGTTCATAGTCTAAGTTTTAAGTTAGCCACTCAAAACTGGAAGAAGCGTCCTTGCAAAATAACTCTACACAATTTGGTCTCTATCAAAATTTCGGTAGTGCCCGCTTGTGTGTCTGAGTGCAATTTGGTAGAGACATCATAATTCACAGCTACATCACTTCAACATTGACATATTTGGTAACATCCGACATGAAAACAGATTTGGTAACAACCTATGGAATTCATAGCACCATCATTACACTGCTTAACATATTTGGTAGCATTTTAGGTAGTAAAATGGAAAACCAGGCTATATAGACAATTACGCAGTGCCATGGAGCTATGGAATGTCTGTGCTCTTATGTATGATGAGACTAATCAATAACCTTGAGTTGATAGGTTAGAATCCTGTATATTCCTATAGAGGTTATTTAGTTTCTTATGGAGAGGCAAGCTTCTCCTGGATACAAATTCTTGTGCTAACAGGATGAACGTCGAAATAGGTACCAGATGAATAGGGTTTGTTTTCATAAGGCCTTCTTAGATCATTCAAAGTAATTAGAGAGATTTAAGCATCAAATATTCAATACAAATCATTAATAAATCATTGTAAATCATTATTAAACATAAGTTGCCTCATATGTACACAATAATTGCTAAATGACATGTATGTTGAGGAAAATAGGAAGAGAGTGCATATGTATTAGGAAAAATTGGTCAGGATATGGGACAAGATAAGGAAATTGGAGGTGACAAAAAGGAGGCTCAACACCTCTATTGCCTTAGTTTTTTTTGGGACTTCGGCGATTTTGTTCCCTCATCGGAACTTTTGCAAAACTTTTGAACTGTCGACTATCGATGACTACTTTTCCATAGTTTTGGGAATTCGACAATTTTGTTTCCTCATCAACATTTTCACAAAAATTTTGAATTTTCGACTACCGATTGCTTCTTTTTCGTAGTTTTAGGACTTCGACAATTTTGTTTGTTGAATACTCCACAACCCCCAAACTACCAAACTTTGAAGATTGTTTAATCTAAGAACATGTGTCCCTAGAAAATGGACGAACTGTATTATTTTCTCACTTCAGGACTTCGATAGTTTTCTCTGTTATAGCTTTAAAATGATCAGAGGGGTGAAGTCTGAAGGACTTCTGTGCTTAACCTCCATGCACCTTATCCCAATCTAATGGTTATGGCGGATTTGTCTCCTTCCGAACAGATCCAACAACCCAAAATTTAACCCTACAGCCCAATACCACATCTGTAATGGTTTATCAAACCGCTAAACCTCCTGAGCTTTACAACACCACTAAGGAGTTCACTCAGCACCACTCTAGCACTCTGTACATCAAATTCATGTGGAATTTCGATTCCAATTTCCACATTCGTGGCCCATCTAGGTTCAGTGTGGAATAACCCTACCACCCAGGCCAATTCATGCCACCAAAACAATTTCATGCTCTGATACCAATTTGTGTCATCCCTAGCCACCCAGGCCGGGCCACGCTACCTAAAACTCTACTATTTTTCAAGCTCTGACATGCATATATATATATATATATATATATATATATATATATATATATATAATACAAATTAAACAGACATAAACATTATGCTCATACACATATTCATGCAGAAGTGACAATAAACACATACATGCAATATATGCACGCAATTTTGATAACATTATAACACATGTACATGATACACAACATGCAATGAACACATAATTGGTACTTATCTTTTTATGAGAAGAACATCAACTACATGCAGACCTTCCATGAACCTCCCAACCTTAGACCATGTTGCTCCAAGCTATCAGTAGTGGGTAACCCTTGAGCTGGGACTCAACTCCACCCAGGGCAAAGGAATCCTATTCTAGGTTGAGGCTACAGGAAGCTGCACAATGCAAAAAAATGATTCTCTCAAAGGAGCCTTCTTACACCCACCGCTCACAGAATCTCATTCCCCACATGCCCGTCCCACACTGGGAATATGCACCTTCAGTATTCCATAGTCCATCGACTACTCCACTTCCCTTCTAGGGCCTCAACAACATGCCATATTAGTAATTTTCATAGCTCTATAGCTATTGTTGGACTTCTTCCAGAAGAATTCATTTCTCCAGAAAACTCTCTCACGTGGAGAGAGTTACTCACAGGACTAACAACCTGCTTCTTCAACCATGGTCCTAAAAATGGACAGGAAGGATTCTCTCCAAGGATCCTACTTACACCCACTTCTCACAGAATCTCATTCCCCACATGATTGTCCCACCCCGAGAATATGCTCCTTCAGTGTTCCACAGTCCATCGACTGCTCCACTTCCCTTCTAGAGCTTCAACAACAAGTCAAATCAGGAATTATTAGATATCTATAATTTCTACTGGACTCCCTTCAGGATAAATCACTTCCCTAGCAAACTATCTCACATGGAGAGAGTTTCTCACAGGCCTGACAACCTTCTTATTCAACCACGATCCTGACAACCCTCTTCCTCAAACCACAATAGAAAAATTGGGTAAGACAAGGGACGACTCAACAATTAAAGAGGTTCACGATGGAGGAGGTTCAATAATAAAGGAAATGGCTATGGCTGGGTGCATGTTTAGTGCATGCATGAATTGGACAAAGATGGCATGGTCCGTGAGTGCTTTGGTGAGGAAAAATGGAAAACAATGGTCAATATACAGAATCAGAGAGACAAAATGGTGAGAACGACAGACTGCAGAGTCGTGAGAGAGACTAAATGGTGAGGATAAGAATGGTGAGAACGACCGACTGCAGAGTCATGAGAGAGACCGAATGCTCTGCGTGAACCCGCACAATGGTGGAAATTCCCACATAAATCTACATGCATCCTGGGTGACACTTGGATCTCCAGGAGCTCATTCCTCTCCACTTGAATTTTGTTCCTCTCTCCAAAGGAAATTAGGATAGCTAGCTTTATTTCCCAACTTTATTATTTTCAGAAAATACATTATAATATTCCCTTGGGTTAATCCCTCAAGATTAGCCCCTCTTTCCTAGCCTCTCACCCCAATCCCTTTCCCTACCCAGTGGATCTTAGTCACCCATAATTGTTTCTTCATGGTCGGTCTACACGCAAGGATGCATTTCTATTAATAATCTGCATAATTACATATACTAAAATAGGCTTTTCGGCCTTAGCAAACACATAAGCCTCCCAGCTTATAAATACTTGGCTCACCAGCCTATACATCATTAAGCATCATTACAATTCAACAGGAGCTCGTCCTTAGGGTATTACACCTTTCCATGCCATGCCTTTCCTTCACATGCTATGCCTTCCCATACCATGCTTTACAATTCCATACCATGCCTTGCCTTAAATTTCCTTTCCATGTCTAGCATAACAAGGTGTTAAATTGTCAAATATATGTAAGAAGCACTCAACAAAACCCTAGTTTCAGAGATACTACAACAAACAATTTTCTGAAGGACAAAATGACAAAATAGGGGCCCCACTAGTTGACACTCGATGCTCTGGATCTAATGCAATTGACAGTTCTCCCATCCAAGTCTTGGTTTGAGTTTTATCGCAAGTTGAAACTCGCCTCCTCAAACCATCCAGGGACATGTGGCCAATTTGGTTTTGGGGCATAAAATTGAAACCGAGCAACATAATGGAGTTTCATAAGCTTCTACAAGTTTGTTTGGCTAATGCCCACATGAATACACTACTCACAAAGGCCCAACACAATGTTCTTGAAAATCGACCTCCTTTTCAGAAATTGTACTATGCCTCATTGAGAAAAACCCTAGTGCCTAAGATACTCAAACAAATAGTTTTCCAGAGGACATAATGATGGTGGAGGGGGGCCACTAGATGAAACCCATTTCTTTGGTTCTAATGCAACTTGCGGTTTTCCTATCCGAGTCCCAGTTTTAGTTTTATCGCGTGTTGCTACTCACCTCCTCAAGCCATTGTGGGACATGTGGCCAATTTGGTCCGGTGGCATAAAATCTAAATCGAGCGGCATAACAAAGTTTAATAATCTCCCACAAGTCATTTTGGAGAAGGCTCACGTGACTACACTACCCACAAATGCCTGACAGAGTGTTCTTGAAAATTGACCTCCTCTTCAAAAATTTGTTTATGCCTCACTGAGAAAAACCCTAGTGCTGAAGATACTCCAACAATTGATTTTCCAGAGGACAAAATGACAACAGAGGGGCTCTACTAGCTGAAACCCATTGCTCCATATCTGATGCAACTGACATTTCTCCCATCCAAGTCTCGGTTTGAGGTTTATCTCGAGTTGCAACTTTCCCCCTCAATCCATTAAGGGACATGTGGCCAATTTCACCTGGGGGCATAAAATCCAAACCAATCAGCATAACGAAGTTCCATAAGCTCTTAATAAGCTATTTTGCCAAGGCCCATTAAACTAAAGTACCCACAAATTCCCAACATATTTTTTCTTGAAAATTGACCTCCTCTTCAAAAATTGCACTATGCTTCATTGAGAAAAACCCTAGTGCTAGAGATACTCCAAAAAATGGTTTTTCAAAGGAAGGAATAATAGAGGAGGGGCCCCAAGAGCTACAACCATGTGCTCTGAATCCAATGCAATTGACGGTTCACCCATATAAGTCCCAGTTTCAGTTTATCGCGAGTTGCAACTTGCCTCCTCAAGATATTCAGACACATGTGGCCAATTTGGTCCATGGCATAAAATCCTAACCAAGCGACATAACGGATTTCCATAATCTCTCAAGATTCTATTTGGTCAAGGCCCACACGACTACAGTACCCACAAATTCCTGAAGCAATGTTTTTGAAAATTGACCTTCTCTTCATAAATTGTTCTGTGCCTCACAGAGAAAAACCCTAGTGTCGAAGATACTCCAAAAAATGGTTTTTTGAAGGATGGAATGACAGCGGAGGGGCCCCACTAGCTAGAACATAGTGCTTTAGATCTAATGCAACTAATGGTTCTCCCATTTGAGCCTGGGTTTGAGTTTTATAGCGATTTGCAACTCGCCTCCTCACACGATTTAGGGACATGTGGCCAATTTTTTCTGGGGGCATAAAATCCAAATTGAGAGGCATAACGTATTTTCGTAAGATCCCGCAAAATTGTTTGGCCGAGGTCCACACAACTACACTACCCACAAATTCTTGACACGGTGTTCTTGAAAATAGACCTCCTCTTTAGAAACTGCCTTATGCCTCATTGAGAAAAACCTTAGTGTCGTAGATACTCCAACAAATGGTTTTTTGAAGGACGAAATGAAAACAAAGGGGCCACACTATCTGAAACTTGGTGCTCTGGATCCAATGCAACATATGATTTGCCCAAGTCTTGGTTTTAGTTTTACCGCAAGTTGCAACTCGCCTCCTCAAGTTTTTCAGGGACATGTTGGTATGGAAATGCAACATGTTTGTCTAGGTAAATCCTATTAATTATGATAATCCATGTGTTGACAAATATATGATACCTTAGATATATGAATAAAGAGAGTTTATGTTATAACCTTTATATTCTCATGGCAAGTGAATGCAAGGAAAGGCATGGCAATTGATGGAAAGGCATGGAAAGGCATGGCATGGCATGGAATGGCAAGGCATGGTATGGAAATGGATGGCATGGAAAGGAAAGGGATGGCATGGAAAAGAATTGAAAGGAAAGGAAAGGCATGGAAAGGCATGACATGGTATGGAAAGGCATGGAATGGCATGTAAAGGCATGGAATGGAAAGGAATGGCATGGTATCGAAATGCATGGCATGGAAAAGGAAAGGCATGGCATCAGATGGGAAGGCAAGACATACAATACCATACCATAGCATGGCATGACATACCATACCATGGAAAGGAAAGGCAAGGCATACCATACTATACCATACCATACAATGCAAGGCCATGGAAAGGCAAGACATACCATACGATACCATATTATACCATACCATACCATACCATGCAAGGCAAGGCAAGGCAAGGCATGGTAGGGAAAGGCCATATAAGGCAAGGACAGGAAATTCAAGGCATGGAATGGCATGGAAAGACAAGGCATGGAATGAAAAGGAAAGGTATGCCTTTACTTTCCTTGCCTTCACTTGCAAACCATACCATTTCAAGTCAAGGCATACCATACCATACCATTTCATACCATACCATGCCAAGGATACCATACCATATCATATGTAATATCCCAGTTTTAACCCTTATGAACTATAATGTATTATGTAATTGTGACTTAGGCTGGTGAGACAGTAAAGTATAAAAGGGGACATAGTGCCTAGGAAATCTAATACTTCATATACATTAATAAAATACACCGTTGGTTGCAATACAAACAAGGACAAAAGAGATAGGGGGATATGATTCCACAAGAGAGGGGGCTTGGGGGCCTAAGTCCTTTTATTATTATTTTATTTACCCATAATTTATTTTATGGAGAAAAGTGGTTACATGGGCTTGTTGGGGGAGGCCATGTGGTTCTTGGTTCTTGTAATTATATAAACATTCCTTGGGGGATGCTTTGGTTCGATTATTTTCCCTGGTGCATTTCTTCTCCCTGGGTTCTTCTTCTTCCTCCTCTTCCTTCACTCGGGTGGAATTTATGTTCTCTTGGTATGAGGATGGAAACGAATGGAAGGAAGAGGAAATCCATTGATGAATGGATGTAATAATTATTGATAATTCCAAGAGGGAATGGATGTTTGTGTGCATGAGCTTGATGGAAGTTCAGATAGAACTGTCCATAGTTGTGAGTCCTAAGAGTCCCAATAGGGAGATTCTTAACCAGAAGTTGTTAAGAACCAAATATCAATATAGCATAGAAAACCTCAGAATAAGTACTCAACACCTTGAAAAATAGATAAATTCAGATAATAAGCCTCTTCAAAGGGGCAACCTCCTCATGCCCACATAAATGTACAATTCGAAGATGATTCCAAATGAAAATGTCTCCTTGGTATATATAGGAGACTAGGAGGTATAATTACAACTAATGGAATAAAGACGACATAAATAAAATAACATTACTAATTTAATATGCCCCAATTAAGGAGTAATGAGCCAATATTAGGGCTTAACATGCCCCTCCCCTTGAGACAAGTGTTGTTCGCAATGCTTGAGTAACTTTGGATGCTTCTATATAAAAGAATCATCTTCCCAAGTGGAATCTTCAGCTGATAGTTTCCTCCATGTAATGAGATACTATGAAATGGATCTATTCCTCAGTTGGCGAACTCTTGTGTCAGTGATGGCTTCAGGCTCCAATATGATTTTTTCTTCCTCGTCAAGTTCTGGCAATATTGTTTGAACTGGAATCTTGTCACCTATAACCTTCTTTAAGCATGAAACATGGAAAAATGGGTGTAGTTGTGAAGATGCAGGCAACTCCAATTTGTATACCATAGTACCAATATTTTGCAACACCTTATAAGGGCCATAGTACTTTGGTGATAATTTATTATCCTTTTTGGCTTGCTTGAGGGACATCTGTTTGTATGGTTGTAGTCTTAAAAACACCCAATCCCCTACTTCAAAACTTATTTCACTACGATGTTGATCTGCTTGTTGTTTCATGCGATTTTTTGCCATGGTCAAGTTGTCCTTTAAGATTTGGAGAACTTGTTGTTGATGCTCGATGTGATCTTCCACTACTTGAACCTTAGATTTTTCTTTTAGAGAAGAAGTTATTGAAGGAGGGTGGTATCCATAGAGTGCCATAAATGGTGTCATTTTTGTTGCAGTATGAAAGAAAGTGTTATACCACCATTCTACCAAGGGTAAGCATTTGAACCATTGTGTTTGTTTATCAGAGACAAAACAATGAAGGTATCCTTCTAGACATTTGTTAACTATCGCGGTTTGTCCATCAGATTGAGGATGATAGGATGAGCTATGAGCCAATTGAGTACCCAAACAAGAAAATAATTCTGTCCAAAAATGTCTAGTGAAGATGGGATCTCTGTCACTTACAATAATATTTGGGTTGCCATGTAGCTTT
>ML782123.1:2354529-2368746 GCA_009831015.1 Picea engelmannii | reverse complement strand
GGAATTCATCAACCCTTGGAATGTGGAAGGTGCATTTGTAAGGCCAAAAGGCATGACCAAAAATTCATAATGGCCTTCATGAGTTCGAAATGTTGTTTTTGGGATATCTTCTTCCTTCATTCTAATCGGATGATACCCTGAACAAAGATCCAATTTTGTGAAATAGATTGCTCCATGTAGTTCATCTAACAATTCATTAATTACGGGAATAGGAAACTTATCTTTAATAGTGATCTTGTTGAGCTCTCTATAATATGGACACATACGCCATGAGCTATCTTTCTTGAATACCATTACGACTGGTGCACAATAAGAACTTTGGCTAGGTCTAATAATACCAGCCTCTAACATTTCTTCAACCATGCTCTCCATTTCACTCTTCTGGGCATAAGGGTATCTATATGGCCTGATGTTAGGAGGAACACTCCTGAGAATTAGGTGCATTTCATGATCATGATTTCGAGTGGGTGGAAGACCTTTGAGAATATATTCAAACACTTTGTAATGCTTATCAATGATCCATTGGAGATCTTGAGGAATAGATGGCTTAGATGTTTGAACATCTAGTGAGCATAGTTGTGCAATAATGCCTTCGTGCCCCCTTTTCAATAATTTTTTCATGCCATTAGAGATTATCACCTTACCGGGTTTCCCTATGATACCTCTTAACTCAATTTATTTTCCTTCCAATGAAAATTTCATGAAAAGTTCTTGAAAATTAAAAGCCACTATTCCTAATGATTGCAACCATTGGATTCCTAGTACAACATAAGCACCACCCATGGGTATAGAAATCATTAGACTATTCATTACATATTCCCCCATAGTAAGGTTGGTATTATTTCATTTTCCTGAGCAATTGATAGCTCCTCCATCTGCAATCATTACTTGAAACTCTGGCACTGGATATACAAAGCAATTGAGAGCTTTGGCTAATTTATACTGAATGAAATTATGAGTACTACCATAATCAATTAGGACTATTACCTTTTTATTTTTGATGTATCCTTTGATATTGAGGGTTTGAGGAGTGCTAATTCCAGCCAATGCATTACACGATATCGTGGGAGTCAAATCTTCAAATGAAATTGCTTCTACGTTTTCATCTTGAGATGGTTCTTGTTCTTCTTCTTCCTCCTCTTCACAATCTATGTAGAATAATTCCTTCTCACCACACTTATGTCCCTTACTATACTTTTTGTCACAATTAAAGCATAAACCTTTTTCTTTTCTTTCCTCCAATTGTTGAGGTGTCAACCTTGTAGGTTGAGGTGTTTTAGAAGAAGGAGCATTATTCTCTCTATATATGTTGGGATTGGTCCTTCTTGTAGCCATAGCCATATTTTTACTTTCAACATTTCTTGCCACCTTAAAAGCATTCTCCAATGATTTGGGTTCCCAAAGGCGAACCTCATGTTAAATGTTATCCTTTAAAGTTCTTATGAATACATCAATAAAGTGCTGATCTGGAATATGTGTTACCTTTATATTCAATCTTTGGAAGTTCTCAATATGCTCTGTAACTGAACCCTTTTGCTTGAGATTTATCAATTGGCTAAAGAAGGTATTGCTTCTTGTATCCTCATAGTGTGCTATCATTTCTTCTGTGAAAATTGTCCAAGTGACAAGTGATTTGTGAGAACAAATCCATCGATACCATACAAATTGATTGGGTTCTAAATATAAAGAAGCAATCCATACCTTTTGTGTATGTGGCACATTATGTAGATCAAAGAATTGCTCCATCTGAAGTATGCATGTGATTGGGTCCTTGCCATCAAAATTCCTCATATCGATCTTAGGAACGTGGTTGGTCTTCAACCCAAAGTTGAAATTTCTCCATTCTTGATTCACCTTCCTTGTGTCCTCATCATGAATTTCATGGGATACATTTTCACTTTCAGGTGTCCTCTCTATTATGAAATGTTTCAATCCTTGCATGATCGCCCCTTTTAAACCCTCCCTCATCTCTTGTAGTTCATCTTTTGTTACTGCCTTCTTTTGTAAATCATTTATGTCCCTACGCATTTCTTCACCTTCATCAAGAGTCCATGTAGGATTATCTAGAGGCTTATTTGGTGTAGAAGTTCCCTTTTTGGGTGGCATGTTGGCCAAGTATCACTTTTGAACCTTGATTTTGAGGTGGTTCTACTAGACAATATTTCTTCTGTTGTATCTCCAAAGTTTCATCCCTTCTAGGTATGAAACTTTATGTTTTGTAGTTCTCTGAAATTTCTTCTCTGCAATGCCATAGGTATGATCAAAATTGGATGTGCCAAGTGGAATTTATGGTAACTTCCCCACAACTTGTTGATTTTTGGACTTTTCAGGAGATGTCACTTGTATAGCGTTCCCTACACAAAATAATTGATATAAAATTCTGAAACTCGTACCAGAAATACTACAGATTGTCCACTATCCAATGCAACCAGTCTCACTCAATTTGGATACTCTAGGAATAAGTTATGATTGTTTTACCGGGAACACCTTCTTGAGACTAGTCAATAGGACTAGCCAAATACCCTATCTTCCACAGGGTGTATCTACAAATTTAAGATGACCCATAAGACAAACGTTTTACCACAAATACCTTAATAATTTATGTGAATATCCTCTGGATTTTAGGATCTAAAACATTACATAAAACATTTTATAGCGAAAATTCTGCAATGCCTCAGTTCAGTATGATTCCAGAACCCTATCTTGCACAGGCTATATATCCAAAATTATAATGCCTCGGGAGTTGAAATTGTAACCCAACGTACCTTGATCTGTCTACTAAATATCCTTCAATCCATTCCTTTTGAAACATTTTAGAAAAACATTTATAGCAAAAATTCCAAGGTGTCTCAGATGTAACAACGAAACCCCAAGACCTTGAGCTCTAATACCATATGTTAAGAACCAAATATCAATATAGCATAGAAAAACCTCAGAATAAGTACTCAACGCCTTGAAAAAAGAGATAAATTCAAATAATAATCCTCTTCGAGGGGGAAACCTCCTTATGCCCACATCAATGTACAATTCCAAGATGATTCCAAATGAAAATGTCTCCTTGGTATATATAGGAGACTAGGAGGTATAATTACAACTAATGGAATAAAGCCGACATAAATAAAATAACATTACTAATGTAATATGGTCCAATTAAGGTGTAATGAGCCAATACTAGGGCTTAACAGAAGCACTCGAGCCTTGGAAGGGGATGGACAACCTAAGGGACTATGTTGTAGAGAAGGTGGTCCATTCTCTTGAGGTTGTGTAGGATGGGTAGAAGAGAGATAGTGTACTTTGGATTGTTGTGAGTACTTAAAGGCCTATGATAGCTTGAGTGTTGAGAAGCTTATTAGTTATGAGATAGATGGCAGTTCAAATAGAACTATCCACAACTGAGAATCCTTGGAGTTCTAGTAGGGATATTTCCTAAACAGTAGCACTTGAGCCCTGGATAGAAATGGGATAGCCTGAGGGATTGCATGACAGAGAAGGGTGTTTGTTTCTTTGAGTGGTGTAGGTTGATGGGAAAAGAGATATGGAAATTCAAGTTTTGTTGTGAGGTTGGGAAACCTGAGAGCTAGTTAGCCAACTGTTGTGTGTTTAGACTTGGCCTAGGAACCATCCTTGTGGATTCATAGTCCTCGCTTGGGGGTGACCTGTTGTTGAGAGTAAAAGAACAAAAATGTCTATGGTTGGGAGGAACATTCTTGGTATTCATCTAATTGGTAAATGTTACTTGAAATATAAGTGCTCTCTCTGGCTTTTGACTAATGTTATTTCACTATGTATTTAATTATCTTAGACATATGTATTTTAATGTGCATGTCTGTTGGTTATTTGTTGTGCATGGCACGTTATTTATCCCTTTTGTGTTGTAGCATGGATACTAATTAATTCATGTGATTTTCATGCCTCTAAAATTGTTGAACAATCCTTTGATTTTGAGATAAGATAAAAGAAATGAGTCTTGGGACTACAACGTGCCCCCCTGCTCATGGTTGAGTGTGATACATCCTATTTAGGTGGTGTAGCTTGGCCTGTGGGTGGTCAGGTATGTTACAAATAGGTGTCATAGGTATTGGTTGAAACACTAGGATAGTATGGGCCAGATCTATTGGTCAGAGTCTCATGGTTGAGATTGAGTTAGGACTTTGAAGTTGTGAAACTCAGGAGGAATGGTGTTGCAGAGTCTGCGCAGAATATAGAACCTCTGAGATCCTTAGTAAAGGATTGAAGGATCATGACCATCCCTTTCACATTTGGGAATGATTTCCACCTTTGGATCAAGTTTAGATTTAGAATGTTGGATCTGTTCGGGAGAATACATATCCTTTGGACTTCGCTACGTCGGTAAATAATAATTATTTGATGAAAGGGAGGTAAAATCCCTGAAGCTTCGAAGTCTCGGAGTGAATCTATGTTGTAGATAACTCAGAGGAGTACTTGACCATTGGATTGGTTTGAGGACAAATCTCGGCTATTGGATTGGTTTGAGGACAGATCTAGTTCATTGGATCATGCACATATCAGGAGGTGAGAAATAGTGGAGAAGATCATATCTCAACTGTCAAATCTGCGCAAGAGAATCTGAGTCATAGATCTCATGGAAGTTCGAAGGTTCGACACTCCAGGAGAAGTGAGTACTTAAGATGCCAAGAAGAAAATCTCTTGAATTCCCTAACTCTGGAGAAAATCATGCTCGTTTGTTTTATGGGACGCATGTCTACAGATTATCAAATATTTGAAATTCAGGAGTTTTAGTCCTTATGTCACTTGGAGAAAGAGTTCCTTGAAGTCTTGAAGTTTGGAACCAATATGGATTGTTCAAGTTCGGGGACATGTGTCCAAAAATTAGAAAGGGTTCAAAATTACGACGTTCAACAGTTCAGAGGTGGGGTGGTGTTTAGTAGAGAAATCCTCTGAAGCCTAAAGTTCCCAAGTTTTGAAGCTCCAGGGAATACTTGTTCGGAAGTTCAGCATTTCAAGAGATTTTTTGTGCTATGTTGAGTAGTTATATAAATCCCTACGTTTCAAAGAACGTAAGTACTTAAGCTTCAGAGAGTAGTGGTTCGAGAGGTTTTCTAGTTCGGCGTTCAAAATATTTATAATGTGCTGAGGTGAAATCCTCCAAAGTCTAGAGTTCCAAAGTCATGGAGCGTCGAAGTGACATGTCTTGTTGATGTCACCTAGGGTGACATGGAAACACTTGATGATTTCATGTTTCATCATATTTTTTGCTTCTTGAAGACCATTCGTGCCAATTATAACTTGACATGTGTCACCCATCGAATGGGAAACATGTCATCTATGTATTTTTCTCCATGTAGCACACCCCTAGTGTGTGGTTACTGACAAGACTCTAGGAATTCGCTAGTTCAATGTTCAGAGGAAACATGGGATGATAAAGGTATAACCTCTGAAGCTCAAAGTTTCGGAGCCTCGAAGCTCTGAAGAAAAGTCTATTCAAAAGTTTTCCAGTTTGACATTCAGGAAATGTGATGTGCGGTATAGGTAAAACCTCCAAAGCCTGAAGTTCTGAAGCTTCAGATGGGTACATATCAGCTAAGCGCTTGGTCATAGCTCTGGTCATATGAGACTTTGATCAAAATGAAATGGGGCCAGTGCCCAATTTTTTTTTTCGAAGATAGAAAAGGGGTTGAAGGTGGTTTTTCAGGGAGCCCTAAATTTTATCTCATATATTTGATTGGGGAAATATTACAACCATTGGAAGTCTGATTCAGAGGAGAATGGCCTGGAAATATTCTAATTTGGATAATAGTGATATATTTTCTTCATGAATTAAACAAAAAAGGTACCTGTAAATTTAATTGACAATTTTGTATGATATGTATAATTCTAGCCATATGATTGCTTGCAGATTTTGGCAGGACTAGAGATATAATCAGATCAATTCTAGTTGAGGATCATATGTTAGGGTCATGGAATAATGAAAAATATTATATAATTTGGATGAGTTACTACAAAAAAAAGAATCCTCACATAGGATATGAAGCTAGCAGGTTGAAAGTGGCATGGAAGGGCATAGATGGAAAAAGTAAGGCTCCATAGCCTTGAAGGTAGAAATGTGTAGACAATTGCAAAGCTTAAGTGTGAAATAAATCCACTTCTGATATTAGAGTTCATAGTGGAAGAAGGATGTTAATGCAAAGAATTAGGAATGCTCTCTCACTTGAAATTTTCACGGAGTGAAATGGACTTCCATTGGGGAATGATATTAAGTGTGAAAGGTGTGGTTTCATAGGGAAATGTTAATGAAGTAATCTAATGGAGAATTATGAGTAACTGTGATTAATTCAAGAAGGTTGTAGTAGAATGATGAAATGTTTTGTGCTACTTCATTCCAGGGTGATAGAATGTCTCATAATGGTAAAGCTGGGCATGAATACCCAAGGGGAGCTGTTGCAATTTGAGTACGTTGGTTGGTTTGCAGAATGACCAAGTGGAACTTGGATGGAAAGTGTTCAAACTAGGGAACCATAGTGCAAATGAGAAGAATGGAAGCACGCAAGGAAGCAAGGATCTAAAGGAATTCAAGGACAACCAACTACAACATAAATAGATAAATGAATAAGTGATTTGAAACATAAACACACTAGAATGCATGAGGCATACAATGAAGTTAAATTGCATATGTATTAGTAGGCATGCTGGAAGTAAATGCTTATGAACTTAGAATAGCCTATTATTATGAAATAATGATTGAGTATGACTAATGATGGATTATGTATTCAGGAAAAATGATATATCAGGTTTAAATATGTGGATGTTGTTTTTTCTTATGATTTCTATCTAGGTGAAGACCCATGAGGGTGGAAAGAATGGTGATCAAAATGTTGAAGGAGGAATTTTGTGAGCTTCTACAAATATCAGTTGGTCAGATAGAAACAAGTAGGTTGATAACAACCAGGAACATATGCATTTATTTTTTGTTGATGCATAAATGTTGAAGGGGATTGAGGTAATAATTCCCTCAGTTAATTTTCAATATTTAAATTGATATGTAATGGAAAAAGGCCTAGAGCATGTAAATTTCGTTGATGTTATAATGCATTTAGATAAAATTTTGGTTGCATATTATGTTATGATTGGTTATGGGATTATAACTGGATTAATTCAGGAGACATACTCATTCTATAGCAATGAATATCCATAGAGCTAGTCATTTGTGAAACCATAATATGGTTGGATATGGAAGGGCTATATCACTATGTCAGTGCTCAATGGTATCTACTATATATTTAATGTTTGGACTGCAATCTCTTTGTCGACACTAAAGAGCACTTAAGAATTACATTCTTGGTGTTGTGTTTGGGTTGAAAAGGAAGGTATCCAAATAGTCAGAAAAGTAGTAGGAAGTGTGTGGATGATGTGTTGAGGCATTGGTCAGACCGTCCAACTCATCATGATGGAATACATGACATAGTCATGTGGCATTATGTACCCAATGCATGGATGCGTTGTGTAGATGTGGCCATGGGTATTGGCACATTGATAGTTATTTTATTTAGTAATTAATTGTTGCATTATGAAAAACCCATGGTGTTAAAATACATAATGATGGATAGATGCATTATATTTAATATGAGTACTAGCTGAGGGTGATTGGATTGTTGTTGGTTACAATTCCAACATCAATTTTTGGAGCTATTAAAAATGTTACAAGTGATATTTCAGGAATCATTGAATGCATTTGGGTAAATTCATGTATATACTATAGAAATAATTATAGCTGACATGATGTGAGTATTGCTAACTCATGAAGTTGAAAACACTTCAGGAACTGTTAGATATTACAACAAGAAAGTTGCAGGTTAATGCTAAATTAAATAAAAGCTATGTTGGATAGAAGAAAGAATGTAGTGGCTGATAATACATGTGTATGTAATGATTAGATCATTCCAATTGATAGTTGTATCGATGAAAGTAAATGAATTGTAGTAGCGAACAATTCTGAGATCACTTGTTTCCATGAATATATATATATAGCTTGTACCTGAGATATTGACAATTTGTTTGGCTGAGGAATGTTGAAATTGTAGGAAGAAAGGGTATTGAATATGGTAGTGTTGCAAGTCCATAAACAAGACCAGTTCCTATTGCTGCAAGAGCCAAATTATTATGAGAAGAAAGCTCATGCTTGGAAAATTTTGTTTTCATGTATAAAACATACTTGACATTTATGATTGAAATTATTATAGCAATATCTCATGATGATTGTATTTTTATAATACAGATGATATGATGGCTATTGAATTTGAAATATCGTGAAAAATAAAACCAGAATAAAATCGAGATCAATGATGAAGGCATGGAATGAAGAAAGTCCAGTGGACTTGTTTCACCTAGAGTTCTTCAAGCTGCGATTAAGAAACTTCCTGGCCGAGTGAACTGGAGCCCTTGAGAGAAGTGAAGCAACCTAAGGGATTGCATGGCAGAGAAAGGGGTTCATTTCTTTGGGTTGTGTAGGTTTGAGAAGGGAAGGAGAGATTTTTGGTTGGAACTGCTACCAAAAATACAAATTATGAAGATTTGTATACATGTTTTGGGTCGGAATACCTGTGTATACATGTTTAATTTTAAGCTAGAGTGCCTATGTATATAAGAGTTGGTTGGAATGCTTGTGTGGATTAAGGCCAAAGAGCCTAGATTTGTAATGTTAATAAAATTAGAATGGTGTTTTTCACTGAGGACTGTGCCAAAATAAGGGGAGGGGGATGTAACATCCCAATTTTAACCCTTCTGAACTATAATGTATTATGTAATTGTGACTTAGGTTGGTGATTCGATAAATTCGAAAAGGTCCCAAAGTGCCTGGAAATGTAATACTTCATATACATTAATAAAATACACCACCGGATGTAATACAGACAAGGGCAAAACAGATAGGGGGCTATGATTCCACGAGAGAGGGGGCTTGGGGGGATAAGTCTTTTTATTATTATTTTATTCACCCATAATTGATTTTATGTAGAAAGTGGTTACTTGGGATTCTTGGGGGAGGCCATGTGGTCCTTGGTTCTTGTTATTATATAATTATTGTAGGAGGCATGGAAATGAATGGAATGAAGAGGAGATCCATTGATTAATGGATGCAATAATTATTGATCATTCCAGAAGGGAATGTATGCTTGTGTGCATGAGCTTGATGGAAGTTCAGATAGAACTATCCACAACTGTGAGTCCTGAGAGTCCCAACAGGGAGATTCTTAACTAGAAGCACTAGAGCCTTGGAAGGAGATGGAAAACCTGAGGGAATGCATGGCAGAGAATGGGGTCCATTCTATTGAGGTTATGTAGGCTGGGTAGAAGAGAGCTGGTGTACTTTGGATTGTTATGAGTACTGAAAGGCATATGATAGCTTGAGTGCTGAGAGGCATGTTAGTTATGAGAATGATGGTAGTTTAAATAGAACTGTCCACAACTGAGAACCCTTGGATTTCCAGTAGAGATATTTCCTGACTAGTAGCATTGGATCCCTAAAGAGAAATGGGACAACTTGAGGGACTGCATGGCAGAGAAGGGTGTTTTTTTCTTTGGGTTGTGTAGGTTAAAGGGGAAAGAGAGATGGAAATACGTGTTTTTTTGTGAGGTTAGGAAACCTGAGAGATAGTTATCCAACTGTTGTGTGTTTAGACTTGGCCTAGGACCCATCCTTACGGATTCATAGCCCTAGCTTGGGGGTGACCTACTGTTGAGAGTAAAAGAACAACAATGTCTATGGTTGGGAGTAACGTCTTTGGTCTGCATCTAGTTGGTGAATGTTACTTGAAAGATAAGTGCTCTCTGTGTTTTCTGTCTAATGCTATTCTTCTATGTATTTAATTATCTTTGAGATATGTATTTTAATATGCATGTCTATTGGTTATTTTTTGTGCATGGCATGTTGTTTATCCCTTTTATGATGTAGCATGGATCTTGATTAATGCATGTGATTTTCATGCCTATAACATTGTTGAGCAATCCTTTGATTTCGAGATAACATTGGAGAACTGAGTCTTGGGACTACAATGTGCCCCTCCTGCTGGTGGTTGGGTG
This sequence comes from Picea engelmannii, assembly GCA_009831015.1. Classification (NCBI taxonomy): domain Eukaryota; kingdom Viridiplantae; phylum Streptophyta; class Pinopsida; order Pinales; family Pinaceae; genus Picea; species Picea engelmannii. Next base: position 2,358,690 of record ML782123.1, on the reverse strand, counting down.
TTTTGCACCATGTTTAAGTGGCATTACCTAGCCTATGGGTGGCTCGGTATGTTACACCATACAAAGGCATACCATATAATACCATACCATGGAAATACAAGCTAAGGAAAGGCATAGCATACCATACCATAATATTCAAGGACATGGCAAGGCAAGACATACAATACCATATCATACCATACCATACCATACCATACCATGCAAGGAAAGGAAAGACATGGTAAGGAAAGGCCATGCAAGGCAAGACAAGGCCTTGTAAGGAAAGGCAAAGTATGCCTTCACTTTCATACCATACCATACCATACCATGCCAAGGATACCATAACAAACCATACCATACCATTACACCTTTTATTACATTTTTTTCATAATTTCCAGCCCTTTAGAGATTTATGTCTAGAATATTCTAGGGTTGTCATGTGCCATCTTGTATTTTAGCAGACCATGGAAGGTCAAGGAAAGGAAAGTAAATGAATACCATACCATACCATGGAAAGGAAAGACATACCATACCATACCATATCATACCATACTATGAAAAGAATACCATACCATACCATACCATGGCAAGGCAAGGAAAGGATTACCATACCATACCATAGCATGCAAGGCCATGGCAAGGCAAGGCGTACTATATGATACCATACCATACCATATCATACCGTAAGGCATGGAAAGGAAAGACAAGGCATGACATGGCCTGGAAAGGCAAGGTATGCCTTCACTTGCCTTTCCTTCACTTGCATACCATACCATACCATGCCAAGGATACCATAACATACCATAATATACATTCCACCTTTTATCACATTTTTGTCATAATTTTCATCCCTTTAGGGCTTGATTTCTAGAATATTGTAGGGTTGTCATGTTCCATCTTTCATTTTAGTATACCATGGAAAGACAAAGAAAGTAAAGACATACCATACCATACCATACCATGGCAAGGAAAGGTATAGCATACCATACCATGCCAAGGATACCATACCATACCATACCATACCTACCAAGGCATACCATACCGTACCTACCAAGGCATACCATACCATACCATGCCAAGGATACCATACCATACCATACCTACCAAGGCATACCATATTGTACCATACCATGAAAAGGAAAGGAATACCATGGCAAGGTAGGGAAAGACATACCATGGCAAGGCAAGGCATACCATACCATGCATGGCTTGGAAAGGAATGGAAATGGCATGGCATGGAAAGACATGGAAATGGCATGGAAATGACATGGAAATGGAAAATCATGGTGATGGCATGGAATGTCAGGACCCAACAACGCATGGAAATGACATGGCAATGGCATTGCATGGAAAGGCATGAAAATGGCATGACAAGGAAAGGCAAGGTAAGGAAATGAAAGGCATGGCATGGTAGGATATGAAAAGGCAAGGAATGGCATGACATGACATGGAAAGTCAAGCCAAGGAAAGGAAATACAAGGACAAATATAACAACCCTTAAAACAAGTAATCATTTCTTGAAAGGGGGATGAAAATGCAAGCTTAAAATAGGGTTTAGGTAAAAAAAAATTGGTGAAATGAAAGAAGACACATGACAACAATACAATATTCATGACATCAAGCATTAGAGGGATGTAAATCATGACAGAAATGTGATAAAAGGTATCAAGGTGTATTCCAAGGGTTTTATTACAAAGCATGGCAACGGAATGACATAACAATGGCATGGCAATGTTTCTTTTTTTGTTATTTTTGTTTCATTGCAATCCACATTTTGATTTGAATTTTTCCTTGCTTTATTTTATGGAACATTATATTTATTTTTATATAGGCTAAAATGGGAAACTACATGACAAGATAGGAGAAACTACATGACAATGTCATGGCAATGACTATGGAAATGGCATGCCATGGCATGGCTTGGTAAGGCATGGCAATGGAAAGGGATGGCAATGGCATGACAAGGCATGGAAATGGCATGGCATGGCATGAAAATGGCATGACATGGCAAGGCATGGCAATGGAAAGGCATGATAATGGCATGGCATGGCTTGGAAAGGCATCTCAATGGCATGGAAATGGTGTGAAATAAAAATGGCATGTCATGGAATTACTTGGCTAGGCATGACAATGGCATAGAAATCACATGGCATGGAAATGTATGGCATGAAAATTGCATGGCATCAACAGGTTTGTGGGATTGGGTTTGGGAGGGTCCTATGTCTCTTTGTGTGCTCTAACCCAAAAATTGGGTAGGAGTATGCAATAAACTCTCATAGATGGTGAAGGGAAAATAATAATGGTTTCAAGTCTCCTTGGAGGAATTTTGGTAGCATAGCATTACTTTCTATGGTGTGTCAAGAAAGGTAACCTCAAAACCTTTATTTTTAGGTGGAAAATGATACCCATTCTAAGATCTAGTTTCCATGTGAACTCTCGCATTCTATTAATAAAAATAAATAAGTATAGTGGACATCATGGAAGACTTAATACATGTTATTAATAATTGATGGTGTTATCACTCCAAGAAACCCTTTGTGCTTACATACCAAAGGTGCTTGGTAACTTAAGAAATGAATGTTTTTGTATTTTGTAAAGTGGATCAATGGGACAACTCAATACAGCTTATGGCATTCAAACATGAAAATGATAAACAAATAGACAGTGCTCTCAAGAATTGATTAATCAGCAAGTAGCTTTAAAGTGGGTGGAGAACAAATTATCACTAAACCAGTGCAAAGCAGGGTCTAAGAGACAATTGAAAGAGTTATTATCAGGTTATGAGCTGAACAATGGGATAACAGCCATTCAAAGCTTGACAACACAGATAATAATGCAGAAGGAAAGGTGAAAAGCTGACAATCAACACTGAAAGGAACCTGTGATCTGTATTAGCATAAAGTCTAAGTACAAAAGAGCCTTCTTTAGTCCAGAATCGAACCCTAGGTTCATGTCTTGTTCTGATATTTATAAGATTACAAAACATCCATCTGATCCTAAAAACATGGATCAGATCTACTAAAAATAGAAAATAAAACTGTTTGCAAGATACAAGGAATCCGTCCTCAAAAAGTGGTAGATCTCTGATTTTTCTCTTGTTGAATGTTGATGATGTGGAGACAGTCTTCCAAGGCTAAAGTATTCTTCTTTTACTGAAGCCAAGTCGAGTTGGCTGAGCTGGCAGGATACCCTGTTTTTCAGTTCAAAGGAAATTGTCTATTTGCCTTTGAAATCATTCTTTTCTTCATCATAGGCCAAAAATAGATGTTGGAGTGAGTGAGATAATTCATAAGAAATGTATTGGAAAAGGTTCCAAATCATTTCATATCGAAAATCTTCAACCTGTGCAAAAACTCGCTCGAATTCTGCACACAGTCACTTTTGGTGGTTGACTGGAACATTTTTCAGGTAGTTTATCCACCGAAAGTGCCTGTTTCGGTGGTTAATGAGCTCAGTATGGCTCGCCTAAACCACCGAATGTTGCACTTTGAAAATTCTTCAAAATTGCAAAAATGACCATTCTGAAACTTCCTTCATCGTTCATGCTTTCTTAGATGTTATGGCTTTTATCCTTGCAGACTTTCGAATCTGTGTTGGCTTTACTGGAGAATCTGTCACCTCTATCATGGTGGTGGCCAGATTTGCCAATGTATCTAACCCTGTTTGCTCCTCTTCTGAAGACTCAAATTTTTTCAGCTTTAGTCTTAGGACTCTCAACTGCCTGTACAATTTCATGTTTTCCCTGATCAGTTCTCTGTTTCTCCCTTTGATGGAATTGTGTTTTTCCTTAAGAGTTTCGTTTTCTTTGAACAGCTCAACAACCTTCTCTGTTAGATCTGCATTTGCCTTTTTGATTACTCTTTCAAGTACTTCCATCTCATATATTTCTCTCAGAAGCTTGTTTACTTTCTTGGTTTTACCTTTACGAGGTTTGCTTGATGAAGCCTCTGCCTTCGGCTGCCTATGTGTTTCTAGAGGCATTGTTGGAGGTATATCTGCCTTCAATTCTGCATCATGTTTAGGCTGCAAGGTATCCTGTAACTTTGACATTTCCTGCTCCTGATCCGAGTCACTGTAGGGTAAATTGAGTGGATTTTTTGTTGTGACAGGGTTCCTGTCTTCAAGCTTTAATTTCTTTCTAGTTTCTTCCTGTTTGCTGGGTGCTGCCTTAATAGCCTCCCT
>ML782123.1:2306265-2344683 GCA_009831015.1 Picea engelmannii | reverse complement strand
TCTGCCTCTGACCTTAATGCAGGACCTGATCTTGACATAATTGAAAGAGAACTGTGTCTGGAACTATAACCAACCAGGTATTTGGGGAACAGAGGTTCTAGGAGCTGAGGATATGGTCGATGTTACTTGCAAACAGACTGTAGAATGGTTCGACAGGGCATAGGGTTTTCAACTGTACTAGAAGGTCTGCACACATTCAAATTACAGACTGACAGGGACAACCGAATCTCCAATTTTTCGGGAGGAAATGAAGTTTTAACAGAGCAGGGTTTACAGACTTTTAAAAATGTATTGACATACCGACCCACAGTCAAATTACAGTCAGACAGGGAAAGCCGAAATTTGGACCTTTCGGGGCAAATGAATTCATGAAATTTTGACAGAGAAAGGATTACAGGCTTACCCGATAACCTACTCCGCTTTACCCGAATTGAGTTGCCTGTTTGAACTCGGATACCACGCCACTTCACCCGAGAAGAGAGACTGAGATTTGAAAATCCCAATTTGCTGAAGAATCGCGTGTTGACAGATATCCTCAGCGATCTCTGGGCTCCATATGACGTTTGGAGTTTTAAACTGAACAAATGACCTGTTGGTAATAATGAATGTATTTGCCACTAGGAAAGAAGGAGGTTCCGTGCACCGGATCTAACTATCACCTCTCAGCGTAGATATGGAAATGCTTGTTTGCAGTGAATAATGTGCAGGAGTTTTGGAGCTTTCGGTTGACACCCACGAACGAACATCAACTCCCATGACGCGCGCTTTCGGGGGTTTGAGCTTGTCATGATTGCAGCGAAATTTGACACCTGGCTCGTGCGAAAGCACGAGCCTTCTTTTTGCGCATTTAGACCTTTTCGGTGGTTGCTTTGCATTTCAAATCGACCATTTTGCTGACAAAACTGAACGCTTTCGGTGGTTAATGAGCACGCCGGGGGCTCGCCCAAACCACCGAAAGCTGCTGTTTTCCAAATTTTGGACAAAACCAAGTATCAAAAATTTTCTTGAACTATGAAAACACAAAACTAGCTGAGCATGCAACCAATAGCTAGGATATCCTCTACAAAGTTCAACCGAAAGGACGATTTTACTTTGGGAGTTAACAGATGGGTTTAATAAAAATTACATATACCCACTACAAAAGCTAAACAAACATGAGTGCATTAATGAGTCATTGACTAGTCTTTTTGGCATTTATGAAGGGTTACACATAAATAAAATGATTTTATATATGTTATGCATAGAAAAAGAGGAATATTGGGTGTTCCCTAGTAATTGGTGAAATTATGGATTGAATCAACTAAGAAACTAAGAATTAGGCTTCTCAAAGGAATGTCAAAGGAAGACTAGGGTCAAGGTTTTTTTCCTAAGTAGACTAGGAATACTAGGACTTATACCTACAGGAGGAAAGAAATACTTGTATCATGTATCTCTGGTAAGAAAAGAAGTTAGGGTTTTGTGGAATCTTAAAACCCTAGTGCTACCTAATGTGCTTGTTATAGAGAAGATAGAGGGAGTTGATCTTGTACAAGTGTGGGATACAAATGTATGTTCCAAAAAGGACTTACGATTGTGTATGCTACATTGTTGATGATATCTAATGGATTTAGATATTGGCTAATGTTATCTTATGGTTTCCATCGCTAAGGTTTGAAGAGCGAGACTTCTAACAACCTCTGATAAGATATTGATAGGTGCATGTACTTCATATTCTAAATATATACAAAGTGTTTGGGTTGTCCAAATGTTGTGTACTTGCATAATTAAATTTTAGCTTATGTCATCTTCATAATTGAGTAATTTTAGTATTAATTATGGAGGTTAATTTGACCTAACATTGAGGTGAGATTGTTAAGTGGTTTCATATTATGTAGAAGATAAATGAGAAAATTTATGTCTGTAATAAATTATTGTAATATGCCATTTTTTAGATCAAAATATTTTCAAGTTACCACTATTTGAGTGTGGATTGTCATTGGATTTAGATGGAGATAATTCAAGAGGTAGTCCATGCATTGTTGGTTGTAAGTTAGAATATGGATATCCACAACATTCAAGCAAATAATTCAAAATGAATGATCTATTGATAATGTAGAGATAGATGTTTTATTAGCAAACAATGCTACTTCAGAAGCATTAAGTGGTTATGGATTTAACACTTAGCAATATTTTCCACCATAAGATATTTGTTAATGCATAACGTAAGTATTTATAATCACTTTAGAAAAAATCAAGGGATTAATACACATGAAATTCATACAATTTCAAATTCAAACACTTTGAAATTCATACATTCATCAACATAAAATGCATAAACAATGAGATTCATAAAAAATGCACCATGAAATGTGTATATATATTTATATTCAACATCGTCTAAATTGTTCATTTTTTACAAAATGGCAACTTGTGGCCAATATACAAAGCAAAAACAAGTTACCTAACATAAAAAAACATCCATATCGTGGCCTAGATACAAAATGACAGTAGTTGGTCAATCATTTACCAGTTCCACCCTCGCCACCCTCAGGAGCATCCTAGAAATCTATCTTTATTCTCTTGCTTGAGGAAGCACCTCGATAGGTTCTAGGCCTGGGCGTGCTTTGACTCTTTGGAGACTATACAAAGAATACACATTGTTATACGGTTTTTTCCTCAAAAAGTTAATAAACATGCAAAATGACACTTTGTAATTTAACCTAAGAAAACTCACTGCATGTGCTACTATAATTTGTGATGGTGTTACCCTCCTTCGCGACCCCAGTATCTTTGTGATGCCACCCTACATTAGTTATAAGGATCAATTCAAGAAAATTAAACAGATATGTGTAAAATCAAATTAATGAAACATAAAAAATCATCATCAATGCATTATCTCATGGTGAATATCTTAGGCCTCGATGGAGATTCACTGGCATATGTTGTACAACCTGCTCTGAGACAACCTCTACTGTGGCAGTCTCAGTCGATGGGGTCGATGGAAATTCTATGGGTGGGTTGCGATGGTCACCCACAGGATGTACCATTGATTGCAACTCCCCTGACATGGAAAACGGTAACCGAGAAGCAATGCCTATGTTCCCAGGGAGTGATAAAGTACTATATCTTGTAAATATATCTACAACCTACATACATATTAATAAAATTAAACTATTAGTACCAACTAGTAAAATTCAAAAACATAAACACAAACAATTTCAAAATTAATGATATTTAACTCCATACATGATACCTGTGATGTAGGTGACTTGTCCATCCTAGATGGACATTCTGCAACATTGCCTACTCCCAAATCCTGTAGAAACACAAGAAAATTAAAAATTTGAGTATGCCATAAAATAAAGAAATGACTAAGGTGAATTTATCATATGTGACACATACCTGAGTGTCAGGTGCGCCCAATGAACATACAGTCTCTACTATTGCATCTGTGTTGGGGCTAGGAACTGATGCATCCATCGACATAGAGGGTCTAATACTAAATGTAACAACTAAAAAACAACATACAATGAAATATCGATAAATACACATAATACAAAATAAATATATAATGATGAAGAACATAAAGAGGGTTACAATACTAACCTCCTCCATGAACCTATGTTGTCCATTGGTCTCTATACGCCCATAGCATGTATTCCTATAGCTCGAGAATCTATGATGTTCACATGGACATCTGTTGTTGTTATTGGATAAATCCGTAAGTGCGGACACTAACCGATCTTCCTAGATCTACCTGTATCTAGAACAAAGAAAGACAGAACATGACTCTTTCCCTAGATTCTAACCATTGAATTAAATGGGAGGCAAGAATAAGGAACATACCTTATTATCACTTCCTATGGTCTTTGTTTCTCCCGCTTCGCTCTAGTTCTCTCGTGCAGCCAAGACCAAGACAACACAAACCAACCAAAGTGAAGAAAGCACAATCTATTCAACAGTCAATATATGTATATGATCAAGGAGTTATACAATAAAGTGGAAATAGCTTTATGGGAAAGGGACATATTACTATATCATATTAATGGAAAGTAAATATTACAACCTAAGCCTTGACGTTGCAAACTTCCTTTCGATGGCCCTTGGCTCCGACACACACACTTGCTCACTTGCATGAAGAAGATTAACCCCTTTGGATAAACTTGTTGGAGTCTCCAAGCTGTTGTAGCTTCAGTCCTTCACACAATTCTTTCACCAATTCTCCAATGAATCTTGCTTAACCTTTTCCATGAGAATTTCCTCAATATATAGGAGAGAAAGAATTAGTTACTTGGATAAGAATGATCCCAAAATATCAGGGAATCCAGTACTAGGATAATCATTCGAATGCCATCTCATCCTTCTAGAAGATTCCCTTCTAGAAGCATCGAGAATCCATCTTTTTCCTTGGTTTAGAAAGAGTTCTCACCCTAGCAGTTCAACACAGTGTGAAATTCTCGCACCCTATCTTAAGGCAACCTGCGAGAATCATGCATTCTCACAGGCAAATATACTAGCAGCCTGTGAACAGTCTTCAAAAATGAGTTTTCTGGAAGAGATGAAAATAACTTTTTCTCAAGAGAAAGTTCTTATGAAGAGCCTGAGTATACCATCATCAATACATCATCATGATGACCAAAATCATGGGTAATAGAATGCCCCCCAAAGTATGAGGTTGGAATCAGTGACAGCCGATAGACTTTGTAAGTTGCATGTGTGTGTCGAGAACCAGGAGCACACCTAATCAGAAACCTACGAACAACCAAGCATCTGCAGAATACCATATATATCAATTCTGAGGTAGGCATTCCCATACTCAGATAACATATTGATGACATTATAGACATGGGTCATGGCCACCAATCATATACTGTGGATCCATGTCGTCAAAATATAGCATAGCCACCGGAATACACTGTGGATCTATGCGAGAAATTTCAAATCAAGATGACATAGCCACGAGACATACACAGTGGATCTATGTGTCACAAATTATACATACTCCATTGCAACCTGGATCACAAAGATGATATCCAGGGTCTTCAATCTCATTGCCCAAAGTACGAATCTAACCATGTGATTACATGTGTTGAAGTCGAACATGGTAGAAACCACTTGATTACTGGTCATTGATGAAACCGTTAACAAGTGCGAGGGAAATCACCATTGATGTCAATGAATCCCAAGGTACCCTAGTACAATCCATCGAGTGTGAATAAATGAGTTGAAGTCGAACATCCGATGGAATCTTTCGATCAGGGGTCAATGATGTAAACCCACTGTCGAAAGCGAGGAAACCTGCCATTGAGGCATGCAAGTTCCAAGGTACCAAATAATTTCTAAGTCTTGATTCCAGATAATGAGCTGAAGTCGAAAGAACAAAAATTGTCATAGGAGGGCCTTGATGTATCCCCCATCAATGACATGAAAAGAGTAACAGATTTTGAAGGTGAAACAGAGAATTTTGCAAATTGGACCGGACACAAGGAAGGCCGACACGAAAAGAATGGACAACTGCAGATGGACGACTCAATATAGGTTTCAGATGGACTGCTCTTGAACATATGAACGACACAACCAATGATTTGGTAGCATTGACTCAAAGATGACACAAGAAATGACCTTGTAGCAGATCGAATGAGAGACAAATGGATTTCCCAAACCGGCTTCAAATGATGAATAGGGGGTGTCATGTTCAAGAGCGACACTTATTGCCAATTAATACTAAGATGAAAACATATCCCTTTCCCAAATTTCCCCCCACCATTTCTGGGGAGTACCTCTTTATTTTTACACAAGATTGAGGAGAATAACATATGTTTGTTGATGTAAGCTCATCCTTTGGATGAGTCCCTTGGAGTATGTTTAACGAACCCTAAGAAGGAGTGGTTCGGTCCCATCACGGGTCTGGCAATGTTTGTTTAACGAGTCCAGAGCTAGAAAACTCGAAGGTTTTTCAAGATTATAGAATTTGGAAAAAACACTTAAAAGAGAACTCTCTCAGTTCCTTTTTTATAAAATAGTCTGGATGAGACCGAAAAAGAGATAAATTATCGCTCACCAGTCGCTTACTTCAAATACTTTATCGAGCGTGAAAATAGCAAGGTCGCTCAGCGATCTTTTCATGTTTAGAGAGTCTGAAAAGAGCTTAAAGAGGACTCCAGGGGGTTCCTTTTTCATATAACCTTGTTGAGCCCGAAAAAGTGATAAAAGTATGCTCGATCACGTTCTCATGTATTTATGAGCACAAGAACGGACAAAAACGATGCTCAAGGTTTTATGTAAAAACCATAAAAAACAATAAAAAACACACGATAACAAAGAAAAACATGTTTGTATCCCTGTATTTGATCATCAAAGTCATCACGCCTGCAAGAGTTACACTCAACATGACATTAGTGATTAGGGTTTTAATCGATAAATAATCATAAAAAACCAAAATGATATAGTAAAAGTAAATAAAAGGAGCAAATACTCTTTTTACCACACCATTTTTACATTTCCACTATTGAGCTCAAAAAACCCCTCTTTTACCCTCCAAGTTCTTCATCAAATTGTGGGAGCTACGAGAGACCATTCAGTGAGCTGTCTGCGACAGTTAGGTAGGCTCTTCGTCCTTAACACTTTCATGGTTTAATTTTATAATTTCATTGGTTAAATTTTCAGTTTTAAGTTGATTTTCCAAGCCCTACATGCGTACTGCCATTCTCGCAAGCAGGCTATACAGGGCCTGCGAGAATGATGCATTCTCGCAGGTGAGCCTAAAGCCACATGCGGGGTTCTCACACTATGAACACAAGGAACTTTTGAGAACCGCAAAGCCCATTTTTTTTTTAAATTTTTACCCAATGAAAAAGATCCAAAGCATGAAAAAAAAAATTAATCCTCTTATTGTGTTCCTTATGCAGATAATTGGCCATCAACATGGTGCTTGAGTGATGCGAAAGGGAACATGAAGAGGATAATGCAATGGATGAAAATCATCCACCTACCATAGCTTCTTTGAGAGACTGTGGGCTCTTGAAGTACTTTCACATCCCGGGCATGAGGGCCCAAGTCAGACTATTAGAGTACCTGGTGCGCATGTGGGACCCTGATCAACAGGTATTTCAGGTGGGGGTCCACACACTGTCCTTAGACATTGAGGACATTTACTTTTTGACCGGATTGTCCCGGCGGGGGTACTATGTGAGCCTAACCAGTATCAGAGGTGGTGGGCTACAGATGAGTGAGTACTGTCGTATACACTGCATTCCCGAGGCTGAGAGAAAGAAAGGAAACGTAGCGATTTGGGGGGTACGAGATTTAACCCTCTGCACTATCCTATTCACTATATCTCAGATGGCTGGGAATTCTTCTCCCCATATGGCATTACAGAGTTACTTCCAGTATGCTATTGAATGTACTGAGCCTCGAGTGTTCAACTGGGCAGATGTTGTGCTTCGCAGTATAAAAAAGCAATTGACCAAATGTAGGCGAGGTAACCTGAAGCAATTCGAGTACGGATCTTTGCTGGTATCCTTCTTCCTTGAGCAGGTCCCATTACTGAGGCTATAGGTGGAGTGGAATTTACTGGCTCCCAAGGATCCACGGATGTTGAGATGGTGTCGGCTCATGGCCCGGCACGTAGCAGGACCGATCATCAAATATGATGATACTTTCTTTGACTGGCTTCAACCACAGATGTTGATGGTTGATGACTACGCTTATGCTAGGCTGGATTTCCAAGGAGATCCGGATTTGGTATTGCTAGAGGATGCTCAGTGGGGGGACCTTGGTAAGAAGTACACACATTAAATATTTTTGAATTTTTATCATATTCAAATGTTTTTGTTTTATATGTTCATCCAAAGACTAATACAAAATTGTTTGTTGATAATACAGATGTTGGACCTTACAAACCTCCTGGCACTTCTCCCATCCAGCGGTGAGGAGAGGTAGCGACAGCACCACAGTATGTTGAGGATTATCAAGTGGTGGAACAGAATCTAGAGGGCCTGACTGCAAACATTCTAGACATGACTCTGGAAGAGGTTCCACGACGCAATCAACATCATACTGTAGGGGTATCAACATCTATGAGTCAACTGCTCCATAGGGTTGCTAGGGAAGTCATGTGTTACCGTGAATGTCATCCATGACATCACTTTGTAGAAGCTATGAGCTTCAAATTTTGACATTTTGGTCTTTGGACAAACTTTTTGTAAAAAACTCTTTTGATCGTTATATATACAGACGGATTCTACCAGTTTACTTTATATTGTGTGCATTTCGATGTGTTTGATTTATAAATGATTCAAATGTCTATCCAATACATAATTAGCCAATGCATCTGTTAATGTATTTAGACATCTAGGAATATGTTGATATTCAATGTGACCAAAATAACGTTCCAAGAGGCGAATTCGCAAATACACCCGTAACAAAGTAGGACTTCGAATAGAGTAGATATTACTTAATTGTAGTACTACAAGCTGCGAGTCAAGTCGCACAACCAAATGACGAATTCCGAGCAAGATAGCATCAACCAATAATTCAATAACGGTGCTATACTCTGCAATGTTGTTGGTCGCACTACTGAGGCACACACCTCGTAAAGATACGAGTTCGTTTGTAGGGGCATAAATTGCCCATGCAGCTGAAGCAAGGTTCTGAGTACTATGGCTAGCGCCATCAGCGAAGCCAATATAGGGTAGCGAAGACTCCGACATTTGGAAATCAAACACAACGTCACATAAGGGCAGAGACCAGATAATGACAAAATAAAGCTATAGTAACACACTCAAAGTATGATACATTAAAATACAAGTACTTGTGCACAGATGATTTATGCATAGTACTTCTTCAAGTACAACCCATTCCTGGGTTCACTCAAAGGGATACCATCGTAATCTACCAACTCATATGCTCCTTTTTCCAAAACTCGACGAACAATATAAGGACCTCGCCACATGGGTTCTAATTTCCCAACTCCTAACACATCTCAATCCTGGTCATAGAGAATAACAAGATCACCTTCGGAGAAAACGCAAGGCTTGACATGCTTGTCATATTGTGCCTTGACACGTTTCTTCTGGGATTCTATTACTAGAGTGGCGTCACGTCGAGTTTCGTCTAATCGCATAAGATACAATAGACATTCTTCTTCAGCAGAAGTGTTGGGTAGGAGTTCAACAACTAGCTTCAGAGAGTGTATCTCACATTCGATAGGAAGAATGGCTTCCACACCATAGACTAATCGAAAAGGCGTAAACCTAGTAGCGGACTTGACAAATTTTCGGTACGCCCACAATGCCGAAAACAACATTATGTGACAACTTGTTTTATGAATTCCTATCATTCGTCGGAGCATAGTTATGAGAACTTTGTTGATCGCTTCGACCTGTCCGTTGGTTTGTGGATAATAGGGCGTTGAGTTATCATGACGAAGACCCAACTTCTCAGTAAGTTCGGACATCATAAAATTCCTAAAGTGGCTACCGTGATCAGTGACGATAGCTTGGGGAACACCAAAATGAGCTATGACGTGATTAAAAAGAAACAAAGTTTCGGTCTTTCTAGTATTGTCGAATGTCGGCATCGCCTCAGCCCATTTCGTAAAGTAATCAACGACTACAATGATGTAACCATGCCCCCCGACCGAGTGAGGGTGACAGGTCATGAAATCAATGCCCCATTTCGCAAAAGGACCAATTGAGACCACAGAATGAAGAGGAGTAGGATGTGACCAAATTTTCTGATTACAGGTCTGGCAGGCATGGAATTTCTGAACACCAGTAATGCAGTCGTTAAACAAAGAAGGCCAAAAATACCCTGCGCGTAAAATCTTCTGGGCAGTAGCATACCCAGACATATGACCACCACATGCTCCAGAATGGTAGTCATTCAGAGCTTTCTCGGCTTCGTCAAACGTTAGACAACGTCGAAAAAAAGAGTCAATTCCCTGACGGTAAAGAGTATCCCCGAGGATAATGTATTGACGAGCTTGATAGCGTATGCGACGTCGTTCAGTAATAGACAAAGCAGGCTGGAAAGTCTGGGTTTGGAGATATATAATGATATCCCCGTACCAAATATCATCAATGCTAATAAGGAAAAGAGATTCATCGGGTAATGAATCAACTGCTACATTTTCCATTGCAGAGTGAGGAAAATCGCATATCAACTCAGCAAAAACTAAGGATTTCTTGGACTTGGCACGGTCAAATTCCAAGTCAAACTCCTGGAGTATCACAATACATTTGGAGTATTTCCCCCCTAGCAATTGACGTGTCAAAATATGTTGCATAGGGTTGCAATGAGAAATCACTATATTCTTGCGTGACAGGATATAGTGTCGGAAGCATTGGACGGCTTGAACGGCAGATAAGACCAGTTTTTTGATATGTTGATACTTGATTTTAGTTGGTGTGCGACTTTGAATCAAGTAGTAAATAACATGTTCTTCGTGCGCATCATCCTCTTGGACGAGAACCATGCCAATAGTGTACTCTGAGGCAGCAAGATAAAGGAAATAATCACGACTGTAATCAGGAGGAAAGAGAAGCGGAGCACGCGTTAGGGACAACATTAAAGCTTCAAAAGCATTGTTGGCAATGATATCCTAGATGAACTCTGAATCTTTCTTTAGTAGCCGCATAAAACCACGAGTGATCTTGGTGTAATTGGGGATAAAACGAAAAAGAAATTTTTCTTTCCCCTCCAAACTTTGCAACTGGAGCAGTGTAGAAGGAGGAGGGAGATTAAAGATCGCTTCAACCTTAATAGGATCCACCTAGATCCCTTGACGCAAAACGATAAAACCTAGAAGACAGTCGGATTCTATGCAAAAAATGCATTTATGAGGATTTAAACGTATACGATAGAACCGACAATGAACTAAAATAGCCCGGAGATGGGTTGGGTGATCAACTCTACGCATAGAATGAGCGGGTAAACCATCCAAATATGGTTGAACGATATGTTTGATATCATGAAAAGCATAAGACATAGCGCATTGAAAATTTGCACCCACATTCTTAAGTCCGAAAGGGAGTTTTCTATAGGTAAAAGTACCCCAAGGACAAATAAAGGCAGTCTTATGTTGATCCTCGGGAGAAATGTTAATTTGATTATAGCTGGAGAAACCATCCATGAGAGAGAAGATTTCACTTCCGGCGCAGTCATCGACAATCTGATCGACGAAGGGGGTAGGAAAGTTGTCTTTGGGACAAGCTTTGTTAATATCCCTATAATCAACACATACACAAATACTGCCTCCTTTCTTGTCAATCGAGACAGGATTGGAAACCCATTCTATAAGAGCCACCGAATAAATAAAGCCGTCTGTCAGAAGTTTTTCAACTTCGAGCTTGATACTAGCCGCTTTACGTGGGTGAACTGGACGAAGGCTTTGCCAGATAGGTTTAGCTTCGGGGTATGTCTTTATCTCATGTACAACAATTGCAGGGTCGATACCTGGCATCTCTTCGTAGCTCTAGGTGAAGATGTCATGAAATTCTTTGAATAAAGACATATAGGTGACTATTTCGTCAGCGGAACATGAACCACCAATATGGACATTTTCAACAATCCCAGGTTTAATGGATATGTCAATGGGAATTGTGGAAGAGATATTTCTTAAGTTCCCTTCAGTAAACACATCGTGTGTAGTCGCGGGAACCGTCGAGATGACAACAATGATCTACGGAGTCGAAATCCGTTGGTAGTTCTCAAGAGTATGTTTCTCCAGAAAAAGTATGGAACGATGATGCCCATCATCCCAAGGGGTGTCCTCCATGATGGACATGATCATCTTGTCAGTGGGAAAAATAACATGAAAAGGATCAGGAGACAACTCATCAAGAGAAGGGGTAAAAGGTGTTGTCGATTGAATGGTCGGATATGCAGATTCAACCGGACTTAACGTCATTACATCGCCGAAACGAAGATGATCTCTAGGGTCAGGGACAATACAAGGGTCTTGTGATGCAGGAAGTTCATGAGGCACGGTGGAGATCATGTTGATAGAAGCAACTAACGAGCATGGAACATCGGGTGGTGGAATGGGGAAAGTACCCATTAACGAGGAGTCATTTAAAAGGCCTACACTGACATTCTCATAATCCGGTGGGGTTTTAGCAATAAATGGTACGTTGCCAGTAAGGGTATCAGAATTGAAGAAGGTAAGTTGGTCAACGATAACAACTTTTCCTTGATGAGGGAAACGTACTACACGAAATTTTTTTGACACAACGGAGCGCGTGGAATCGATCCAGCTATGGCCAAGTAAAAGATTATAATCAAGGGGAGCGTCAAAGACTTCCACTTCGACTTGGACCGTTTTACCTTCTAACGTGATGTGAAATGAAGGAAGAACACCGTAGGGCTTAAAACCGGAGCCATTGAAGGCTTTAAGAGTATTCTGGGATTCATTCAAAGGAGGAGAGCCAATGGCTTTCCAACAAGCAAGAGACATAACACAAGTCGAGGCACCCTCGTCGATAACAGTTCGGCAAATGTTTTTGTCGGAGACAACCACTTGTATTTGAAACGTGAGTTGAGGGGGTAACCTTGGAATGTGATCTTCCAAGTCAAAGACTATTAAATTTGTATTTGTCGGGTCAATTCCACCTATAGCTTTCAACAGTGCCTTCCGTTGTGCAGGACAAGACTGAAGGACTTCAAGGGCTGACATCGCTGAAGGTGCCTGGGCCAGATCTTCAACAATGCTGTAGTTTTGGGCCAAATGAGCATGAGGATTGAAAGTCGATTTCCTAACAACACCCTTTGGGGAGGGTCGCAGAACTGTGTCGAGGCTCGGTCGTTCGAGATGAAGAGGACTGTTAGTAGGTGGAGTCGCTAGAGAGGGTTGGAACAATGAAGGAGGTAAATCATCAACCTTCTCCTTAGATGGAGAATAACCTTTGGCTCGAGCCGTGAGTGGAACGTTGTTCTGCTTAGAACCAGTACACATCAAAACATATGATGTCGTAGAAGAGGAGGGTTGGTCGTGAATGACCAACTGAGCCTGTTGTTGAGACGGGAAGGGTTGGGACAAGACAGCTGGTGCAGGTGGTTTTGGAGCTCCTTGAAGGAACTTAGTGACCTCGGCACGTCATGGACAATCCTTCGTGTAGTGATCATCACCACAGATAAGGCAAGGGTATTGTGGTTTGCGCTTATCCCGATCATAAACAGGAGTGCTTTTATTTTTCTCTGCTTGATTATTAATTTTTCCCTCCTTATTCTTACCTCTCCCCTTTTTAGATTTGTTTTTACCGGCTGGGGTAGATTGGACAGCATTTACCTCAGAAGTCTTGCCAATGGGAGTGGCAGAAGACAGAGCATTTTGAACATTAAAAGAAGCAGATTTAGGGTTTGTGCTTGAAACGAAAAGTGATTGGGTTTGGGTAGTACCAATCACACCATCAGCCGCAAGCGAGGCAGTTGGAGTAGTTGAAGTGCTGCAAGTATTAGGACAAGGTAAATTAGGTAGTAAATTGTAAAGGGTTCCCGTTTGTGAGTAAACGAGGTCAAGATATTGAGCACGACTTATAGCCTGCTCTTCCGTGATGACACCACCCATGGCAATCTCCTTACCGATTTTGTTTACAAAGGATTTTGTAAACCATTCGGCGAGCAACTGATCGGGGAGCTCAAGTTTAATAAGACGTCGTCTCCTTCACCACTCATGGATGTGATCAGAGATATGAGTGTCTTTTCTTTGTTTGAAGGAAGTCAAAATCTCAGTCCCCGTATCATAACGGATTGGTAACTGGTAATGCGTAAGGAAAGCCATAGCTAAGGTGTTGAAATCAGAGAAGAAACCTCGTGGCAATTCAATATACCACTTTGTAGCAGAACCTGTGAGGGTTCGTTGAAAAAGACGTAAACAAATAGAGTCATCCATCAATGAGTTGGATGAGCACCATAGGTGAAAATTCATAACATGATTGTTCGGGTCCTCTCCCACTTTGCCATCGAATTTAGGAATGTCTGATGGAAGCTTGGCTGGAATAATAGGCCATTGGGGAGAGTGACGAATAGGATCATTTAAAATCCTAGACAAATCCAGAAAATCCAAAGTAGCAAGAAAAGGTAACTGTCGATTCACCTACGCATACTAGTGGCTTTGGGGTGGAAGCCCTATCTACAAACCAGTAGGACCGTAAGCAGTCTACGCATATTGGGAAGACCTAGGCAGATTTGGTGGTGGTTGGAGAGGATAGTAACTCCAGGGATTGTAACCTTGAGCGGGGACATGAGTTTGAGCATTCAGACCCCAAATAGGATTGGGTATACCTGGATATGGTTGGCCTGTAGTAGGGATAGGCAACTGCTGCCCCCTAGTCATTTGAGGAGGATTTTGTATCATACAATTCCAATACTAGGCCAAAGAGGGAGGTATATTTTGTCCAAAAGGTGGGGTTGGTCCCCCTATCGTAGGTGGTGTTCCAACCGGAAGTTGTGTCCCAATTGAAGGTTGCGTAGTAATTGGAATGTGTCCGGTAAGAGGAAGTGGAATCTTACCACCTTGTCCACCAATGGGAATCTGCAAGTTTGGTGTAATGGACAGGATAGTGCCACTAGGATTAGGATTGCCAGTGGAAGATAAGAAAGGTCTTCCAGAAGGAAATTGAGGGAGTGTCGGAATAAAAAAGAGAATAGGGTGCCCAGGAAAAGAAGGGCCACCTGGAGAACTGGATGGGGTTTGCAGAGGTGTTGGAATAGAAGCATTCAATGCATGGTATCCGGGTGGTAGTGTCGGAGTGACATTGGGCATTCACTGCGTGTTTATAGGAGAAAGACCAGCCGCAGTGAACCCGGTTGGGACACTTGTAGTATTCGTGAGATGGGCCATTTCGGCAGGGATAGTAAAGTGATAAGTGGTAGTCAACAGTACAGTCTCTGTCTCAGAAAACACCAGAGGGTTGATTTTGGAGACCATAGGCGAACCAGGACCAAAAAGGTCCCTTTGGAAAATACCTGCAGACCAAAAAGGATCTTGGCCTTCTATGCCGGGAAAAGGTCCAACGGGTGATCCAGAAGATGTAACAACTAATTCTTTGGAAGAATTTAGTCGCATAAATGGTCGCTCAAAACCAGGGTGAATTCGAAAATCCTCTCGAGTATTGGTAATTCGAAAAGGTTCTAGAGAGTCAGTGCATTCCACTTGTGGGGTGGTGATGACTGGGACTTCACTCTGCCGAGGAGAACCTCCAGGTGTGCTTGTGGGAAAGGGTTGAGAACCTTCTAGATGCTCTAGAGATAAACCTTGCATTCTACGTGAATGACGTGGAGGAGCTATTGTAAACGAGTGACAAACTTCACGAAGAAAAACCTATGTTCAACTTCGAGAAACAAACAACACGCGCTAGTAAACAAAATCTAGGAAGCAAAACCAAGAAAACAAGACCTTCTAATTTCGAAGCCACTAGTTGGTGATGAAATCCAACATCGAAACAACGAGACGAGAAGGAGCGGGGCTAGGCTGGAAAAGTTACGCTGATGACCTGCTTAACAGACTTACACCCTGGTGCAAGCTCCCACACATAATCGTGGGTATACCCTCCAAGGAGCCCGAGTGAGTTTGGTCAATGTCAATTCCAGGTACTGTGAAGACTTTCCCCTCCACAGTCACCTCCGGTAAGAACCTAGAGAGATAGGCCACTAAGGTCACCACCAACAACAATAAAGCCTGGGGGAACAGTCGACAGTCCGATCCACATGCAAGGGCAGGGTCTCTAGCTCGAAATCAACTCAAAAGGCTTCCACTCATCATTGTGGGTATACCTTCGAGTGATCCCCGTAATGCGTGCAATCTCTACACTGATATCAACAAAGCAGGGTGAGTAACTCTACCAATATCAATGTGACCTAGTGTTTGACCCTTGTGTGAGAAGGGCTTCCCAGGACAGGATGTTGCAAATGGAATTTAACACTCCCTAACACAATATTCTATTGTGTGTTTTGTGCTTTTGGAGAGTGTATCTCTCTTCCTACTCCAAAGTGCTAGCCTGGCTAAATGTTGGTGTAAAAGAGCCCTAGAAAAGAGTTACTAGATAAATTTTATGATTACGCAGTGTTATTAAGAGTTGTTGTTTACTCAAAGGAAACGGAAGTGAAACTTATGTTGTATGACTCTGACCCAACAATGCAAGGATGAGAATGAAATATATCACTTTTCGTTCAATGAATCCTATGTATGGGAGAGAGAGAAAATTTTCCAGATCAACCTTGAACTACAATTAAAAATTTCCTTTCAAATGCAAATGCAAACAATCAGGTATCAAATGACAATTCTCTATTATGTCTTTTTCAAATACTTCAACAATCTCAATAATTTGATTTTCAATGTTTTCTAAAGACAAAAACGATTTTTTGAAAGAAAAAACTTTGTTCACTTTTCAAAAAGGACCCACACTATGACAGCGAGAGTACAGAAAATCAAAAATCAAATGAACAAGCAATGATAAACACCCAATCTACTCTTTCAACGAAAACAAAAATAAAGAGAAAACCAATTTAGTCTTTTCAAATGCAAAAGAAAATGATCTTTCAAACCAATAAGCAAATGATAAAAACCAAGTACTCAACTTTCAACCAATCACTGGTTCTTAACTAATCAAACACACTCAGAGTCTAAAGTCAGAGAGAATGGTTTTGCCAAGAAAAGTCAAGAAATGAAAGTCAATCCAAAAATGACAAGAAAAGCCTTGAAATCGTAAAACTGTTCATGTATCCAAACGAAGACAAGAAGAACATCAATCTATGGTCCAAAAAACTTATATGAGACAATCAAACTGATCTAGGCAGTTAAAAATGCCAAAACTCAAGTCCAAAAATTTGAACAAATGAGTTCGCAGGCAGGCAATAATACACAGTGCGAGAATCACTGATTCTTGTAGGTGACCCTTGAACAGGGTGCGAGAACCTTGCACTGAAACCTAAAGGCAGAGTGCGAACTCTACCTATTCTCGCAGGCTGCAATGAAGTACAGTGCGAGAATGCCTGAACATAGTCAAAATTTTGAAAAATGAAGCAAAATTGAAAAAGGCCTCTGGACCCAAAGGGTCTATCAGGATATCCTGAAGACTCAGAGATTGATAGGACAGGAGAAAAGGAAAACCAGAGAAAATGGCCACAGAAAAATATCAAAATCCACAAAGAAAATGGGATTGATCCCTAGTGGAGTCGTCAATTTTGTTATTGGATAAATCCATAAGTGCGGACATTAACCGATCTCCCTAGATCTACCTGGATATAGAACAAAGCAAGACAGAACATGACTCTTTCCCTAGATTCTAACCATTGAATTAAATGGGAGGCAAGAACAAGGAACATACCTTATTATCGCTTCCTATGGTCTTTCTTTCTCCCGCTTCTCTCCGGTGCTCTCGTGCAGCCAAGACCAAGATAACACAAACCAACCAATCTATTCAATAGTCAATCTATGTATATGATCAAGGAGTTATACAATAAAGTGGAAATAGCTTTATGGGAAAGGGACATATTACTGTAACATATTAATGGAAAGTAAAGATTACAACCTGAGCCTTGATGTCGCAAACTTCCTTTCGATGGCCCTTGGTTCCGACACACACACTTGCTCACTTGCATGAAGAAGATCAACCCCTTTGGATAAACTTGCTGGAGTCTCCAAGCTGTTGTAGCTTCAGTCCTTCACACAATTCTTTCACCAATTCTCCAATGAATCTTGCTTAACCTTTTCCATGAGAATTTCCTCAATATATAGGAGAGAAAGAATTAGTTACTTGGATAAGAATGATCCCAGAATATTAGGGAATCCAGTACTAGGATAATCATTCGAATGCTATCTGATCCTTCTAGAAGATTCCCTTCCAGAAGCATCGAGAATCCATCTTTTTCCTTGGTTTAGAAAGAGTTCGCACCCTAGCAGTTCAACACAGTGCAAACTTCTTGCACCCTGGCTTAAGGCAGCCTGCGAGAATCATGCATTCTCGCAGGCAAATATACTAGAAGCTTGTGAACAGTCTTCAAAAATGAGTTTTCTGAAAGAGATGAAAATAACTTTTTCTCAGGAGAAAGTTCTTATGAAGAGCCTGAGTATACCATCATCAATACATCATCATGATGACCAAAATCATGGGTAACATTTGTGTCCATGTTCCCTCTCCTCATTATAATATGTCATGCATGTTGAACCTCCAACCCCTCTATCAATGTCACTGATAGGAAACTCCTACCCAGATAGTGTAAAAAATCTATTGTATTATACTAGGCTAAGATTCAATGATGAAATGGATAGATTTACTTGTTGCAAGCTCTCTGAAATAGGAGGATGTTGGGTAGGGGGGTCAAGCCTTCACCTTGGGAGATGAGGACCTGACACAGGGTCACACTTGGCATGCTATCGATCATGTGTAGTCCCTAGACCCACCCCCTAGAATTATCCAATGTCAAAGTAGTTGACATGCTTACCCATAATAAACTCAGCCCATAATTTTCTCATAAAATATAATGTCAAAGCAGTTGACATGATTTCTCTACAATATTACACATACTCACTAGGTATTTTTCCATAAATAGAAATGACAACTCCACTGGGGAGAATTTCATGAATTCTTCATATTAGGGTTGTTCTCCTTGTAATTTTACCAGCTTTGTAGCTTAGTTTAGTTTTTGTCTCTATCATTTGTAACCTTGTTTTAGTGGATAAGGAAATATTTATATTTCCTTCTTGTTTATTCTCCTACTCTACAATCTTCCCACCACTATTTTCGAGTGCAATAGCAAGGGTTCATGAGTTTCCTTCAATCAAACCATGGGTGCTTTTTTTGCATCCTTGAATTTCACTTCTACAACCCGTGAGCAACACACAAGTTTCCTTAAAGCAACTAGTGAACTCATTCAAACAATTTTTTGTGAAATTAGTGAAGTTTTCTTACAACTATGCTTTATCCAAAAACTTAGGACTTTTCAAAACCAGATACACAGTTCTTATCCAGAAATACTCACAACAAAACTATGCTTTAGTTGCAAACTCATATGTTCTCTTCAAGGGTGGAATGCACTTGAAAATCAAAATAATGGAGTAGGATGTCTATAACAAACACCAACAACCCCTATATAAAACTTGATCAATATTAATCTAATCCCTTATTATATAATTTTATAAATATAAACTATAGTACAAATTCATAAACCTACTAAGAATATTGTGATTAGATATATATTCTAAAATGGTGACCAATAACTACACTACACTGCGGAAATAAAGAAAACAACTATAATAGGTTTTAATGGATGGAGGAGAGTGTGAGGCTAGGGTTTTCACAGTTAGGTTAGGGTTTCCTCAGTATGACTAGGAATTAGGGTTTCCATAGGATTGTCATTGTGGATGAGACAGTGTTGCGGTTGGGTGCATGGGACTAGACATCTCCTATTTGGCATTATTGTGGTGAGTGTGGCATCCATGTCAGAACCTGTGGACTTATCATGCGATGATGAGGACAAATTATGGGCCAGCGAAGGACTCTCTCTGGATGAAGAAACTTATAGATTGATGTATGATTGCATGAGCCATGTGGCAGGAGGGTTGTCACTAGTTGTAAAGCATCTAGCTTAGAATGAAGTAGTTGATCGATAGATGTCCCCTATCCCTGGTAGTGGAGGTGTGGGGCCTCATATGGGAGGCCTTCCTCGAGAAGGTTGATCTCACACATCACTCAAAACCTCACCAAAAACTCATCCTCGAGACTCTTGGACGGTTTAACTTGTTAGGAATCCTCCACTGCGTGTGGGAGGTGTTGGTCGCAACTGAGCTTCTGGTAACTATTATTGTGCACACCATAATCTTAAGAGTTGGAGAGTTAGGGTAGAAAAATACAACTATGTTCTTGGCAGAGATGTTGCTATGGACCGTATTTCAAGTTTAGCTGAGAAATCCTTAGTTGGAAAATTCTACTATTCCAGAATGAGTAAACAACAACTATCAGACTGGATTTTATGACATTGGAATCCTATCATAGGCTACTTCCCTCAATTTATCTTCCTATCTAACCAATGTATGGTATTTCATTTTCTTTCTGAGGGTGACTTGTTAAGGGTTCTAGGCTATCCATAGATTTTTGGTCGAGGCATATTAATGTTGAAACGACGGTGTTCAAGATTTAACCCACTTTCTGAGAGCTTCACTAAAAGGTACATGTGGATGTTGCTACCTGAATTTCCTATCGAGTTCTGGTAAAAAAAAATCTTTGAATCCATTGCTCGGTTTGTAGGGAAGTTTATCTTCTTCGATGAGAAATCACTCTGCTGGAGTAATAAATGATTAGACTGGGTTCTAGTGGAATTTGAGCTTGACAAAGGGTTTCCATATGTTATAGATCTCCATATCAGGGATACCCACCTCATGCAACCTATTGACTTCTGGAAGGAACCTTTCTGTTTCCATTCTTGCTGGACACCTTAAAACAAATTGCCTAGATTTAATGGAGCAATGTAGATCCAACACAACTTGAGGTGACAGAAGACCCTACGAGAAATTCTGGTTCAGAGGTTTTCGATAAAATCTCTTTCCTTGGTAAGATGCATCTCTTTTTTCCATATTTCTTCAACAAACTCTCAACTAATGAGATTGATTTTTTAAAATTTAATGAAAGATGGGTACTTGAGATCTTCGGTAACTTTTGGGACCTTCTTATGAAGAAATGTGAATATCCTGGTGTGTGGTCTGGTTTAGATACAAAAGGTGTGGGTTCGGTAAATAGTCTAGGATTCTCCCCTGGATATACACAACCTATCCCTTCCCCAGATGGTAATTTGGCTAACGATGTCCCGACTAAATTGGAGGGATTGCGTAAGAATTTTCTAATGATATTTTCCAACCTTGTTCTGAATATGTACGCCTTCCCTCCCCTTCTGTGGATTTGGTAGTCCCTTCAGAGCCCATAGGTGTCATATGTGTGATCTTGGAATGTCCTATATATCCCACGAGAGGTGAAAGTTGCACTAACAATTCCATTTTTAACATTCCTTTGAACCTACATACAAAGACCATTAAGAACTTATCGCTTACACTCCTTTCTATTTCCAACAACTCTCATAAGATCTTAACATCTCCATACCATTCAATGTGACCATCAGAAAAAAAATCTTGTCCCCGTATTCCTAAACACCTCCCCCCCTCGGAGCAACTGCAGGTGGTCTGGCATATTTTGTATGTAATGTCCCTCTCCAAATAGGAGCTCTAGAGAGGATTCTTAATGGTCTAAACTTCCCCGTTAGACTATAGCCAGGGCCAAAGAGGGGTAAATAGGGTTACTATAGGTCACTCTAGTCACAGGTGTTATATTTGGAAAGTGACATTGAGCTAAAAAAGGGTTAAAAGCGCTTTTAAGTCTTTATGAGCTAAAAATAGAAGTCAACAGTGAATTAGGGTTTCAGTAGTGATTTAGGGTTTTGGAAGTCAACATTGAATTAGGGTTTCAACATGATTTAGGGTTTTGGAAAGCTATAAAGGAAGGGTCAACGACCTAATTCATCATTATGAATATTATGACTTGTCATTGAGGAGAAGAGGCACATCTCAGGAGAGATAGTTCAGTGTATTCTAGGAGGAAGACACCGGTTGGTTGATTTTGGTGTTGAAAGACACACCCTAGTCACCAGGAAGATCATCCAGGTCTTCCATCATTCTTCATTGATTCTGCAGTGCTCCCATATTCTGAGTATTATCTTTTAGTTGCTTATTTTTATTCCGGCTAAGATCCTTTTGTCTTTTGATCTAGTTGAGTGTTGTTATTTTATTCATCCGCAGTTGCTTATTTGTATTCTGGCTAAGATCCATTGTCTGTTGATCTAGTCAAGTATTGTTAGTTTATTCGACTACATTCGGCCATTTTGTAATCCACAGATATATCATAATACAAACTTTGCAGTCCTTTGTCGCGTTTATTATTTGTATGATCATTTATATGCTGTAAACCTTTGATCCTACACACACATTAACAATGTTTCCTAGACTAACCAAGTCAGGAACATTACATTGGAGAGTTGTCCTCTGGTAATTGTGAACCTGACAGTTTTTTTCATACTATTCGTCCAGCTTCCTTGAACCCTTTGTTGGATACAATTTCCCGACCAACCCTTAGAGCAATCCAGTCATCCTTTGTTGTTTCCTTATTATTATTTTCTCCCTCAATCTCAGTGGGTTTGAGGGACCCACAAAAATCGCTTCCCTCAAACGTTTCTTGAAACACGTTAACCCAGATGTCATCTTCTTACAAGAAACATAGGTGGTTGGTGAGAAGGCAAAAATATTTTTTCTCCAATGTCTTCTGTTGTGGAGTTGTGTTGCTACAGACCCAAATGGTCATTTGGGTGGTTTATTGACTGGGTCAAGCATCATCTGTCGGAAGTAATATCATTGGAATCTGCTCCCTATGGTCATTCGAGTATTCTAAATCCATTTCCCTAAAGGGCGAGTGTTCGTACCTCACCCTCTTCACATAATTCATCTCCTGGAACTATTATCTTGTTGGGTCGGGATGAGATCCAGATACTTGTTAGGGATTATAATGACAACATCGTTAAGAAGGATATGATTACCTAAACTTATGTCATACCTGTTCTACCAGACCTTTCACTTTCTACTTTAACCCAACGAACATAGATGATGGAGGCTCATTCTGGTACAGTTGTCATAACTTGCAATGCTCGGGTTGAGGCAAACAAATAAATATGGTTGTGATGGAACCGACCAATAATGCTAATGATAGGTAGGTTTTATATGGTAAATCAAATGGTTATCGCGGTTGATCAAAATTGATTATGCCTCGGACCAGCTGAAGTCGTATTTGATTGCTCCGATTCACCCTAGGCATGCATAGATTAGGATTTCCTCAATATGTCCTGGCACGGTAAGGCAAGACCTAAAGATTCAGTATAGGTTATTGTCCCTTCAGGTAAAGGTAAAGAGAGTAACCCTGGTTCTTTATGAATAAGGTAGGTTGTGGGTGTAAGAGTAACCCTTTGATCAAGCGAGGAATAAACATTGGTAGGTAGGTGTCGCAAGCACACCACCTGACCCCACCATCTTAGCATTTGTTGGTGTACCAACCATCTATTAGCTTCTTGCTTATGCAGAGGGGCACGACCTTGTGAAAGAAAGAAAAATCCACTCATTATATGATGATAGTCACTTGCCAGTTCAGGTTAGGTTTAACCTCAAGGTTCACATGGTTACCCGTTTCACCGTACCTTCAAGGAATTACTCCCCGTGACTCATCTTATGCTGATTTTTGTGCACTTGGCACCAATGCAGGTATATTTCTAGAGGGAATATATTTCTATAGGGGATAATTAAAGACTCCATTGAAAAGATGAAACTGCTCAACTTCTACACTCCTTATAAAGACAGAAAAAGTTTCTGGAAACCCCTTGTGGATTATGGTTTATTGAGTGAAGAGGGCCTTATAGTTGGAGGTGATTTGAATTTTACCATTTCTTCCCGAGAGATGTGGGGAAATTCAGCTAGGAGTGATCCACTCACAGATTACTCCTTGAATATTATCAAAGCTACTGGGTTAGTGGATATACAACCTAACCAAATGACACCTACATGGAGAAATGGAAGAGTTGGTGCCACTCGAGTTGCAAAAAGATTGGATCATTTTCTTATTGATGAAACCTTTCTCGACAGCCATTGTAAAATGAGATCATGGACCATAAACTCCACTATCTCATATCATAAGCCGATATGTTTACAGTATGAGAAGGATGTTCATAAAGCTGCTCCTCCCTTCAAATTTAATAGCACTTGGATTATTGATACAAGATTTTCTTCCCTAATTAGAACCACATGGAAACATATGGAGTATTGGTCTGAAGGTTCTTCGATCCACCTGCTGTGTGAAAAATTGAAGAAGTTAAAGAACGATGTTGCCCTTTGGCAGCTTAACAAAAATATGCAAAATCATTTTGAGCTCTTATGTATTGAACAAAAAATGGCAAAGATTTTTTAGAAATGTCCTTAATAGGTGTTCGCATTAGAAGAATTGAATCTTCTCATATCCCTTAAACAAAAAAAGAATAATTTACTTGAAGCGGAAGAGTCTACTTAGAGACTTAGAATTCGGGTTATTTGGATTGAGTAGGGTGGAAAAAATACAAATTTTTTTCATAAATACGCTACACAAAGAAAATGTCAAAACACTATATGGGATATTGAAGATGATGATGGATGCATCAAGTCTTCTGAAAAAGATATAAAAGAAGTTGCTTTTAAACATTTCCAATCACAATACAATGCAATAGTGGCAAAGGATACTTGTAATCAGATTAGTGTCCTTAAGGATGTGCCCAAGTTTTTCAATGATGATGAAAGTGATGAGATAGGCAAGCCTATCACTTTGGAGGAAGTTAAAGAAACAACTAATAAAATGCCAAAGGAAAAAATCTCTGGTCCGGATGGGTGGACACAAGAACTCTTCTAGGATTTCTTTGACAATGGGGGAGGATATTCATAGGGTGGTTGAGGAATCTAGATATTTAGGTCATATTCTAGGAGCTCTCAATGCTACCTTATTTTCCCTAATCCCTAAGGTGAGAAAGACATAAACTTTTAATGATTTTAGGCCCATTTCCCTATGTAATTTTGTATATAAAATAATCTCTAAAATCATTGCAAACCGGATGAAGGACAAGTTGGCCACAAGTATCTCATCTGAGCAATTTGGTTTCCTCAAAGATAGATTGATCTTTGATGCAGTAGGGATTTCCCAAGAGTGTTTACACACTGCAAAGACTAAGAAGGTAAAATCTATTATTCTTAAGTTGGACTTAAAGAAGGTGTATGAAAAAGTTAGTTGGCAATTTCTTCGGATGATGTTAATTCAAATTGGATTAAAATGGGAAGTTACCCAGTTGATCATGACATGTGTCTCTTCAGTCAATATGTTTGTCTTGATCAATGACACACCCACTGATTTTTTAAGAGCTATCAAGGTCTGTGATAGGGTTGTCCTCTTTCCCCCTTATTATTCCTCTTGGTTGTCAAGTGATTTAGTAGACTAATGCAGAAGGTGGTGGAGGTAAGGAAGTTTCATGGTATCAAAGTGGCTACTGAGAATTTTATTTCCCACCTTTTCTTTGTTGACGACATTCTTATTTTAGGCATTGACAGTTTTGAGGAATGGATGGAGTTTCAAACAATTTTAAAAAAATTATATCTTGCCTCTTTTATGGAAGTTAACTTTCAAAAGTCGAGCTTCCTTTCATAAAATATTGACCCAGGGTTATTACATAGAATCCAAGCAACATTCAATATAGAATTTTGTAGTATTGATGATGGAATGAAATATCTGGGTTTTTATTTAAAGCCTAACAACTACAGGGTGTCATATTGGAAATGGATGATCCAAAAAGTTGAGAAAAGGATTGGGAACTGGACCTTCTGATGGCTCTCTATGGGAGGTAGACTTATATTAGCAAAATCTGTGTCACAAAGCCTCTGTGTGTATTGGCTTAGTCTCATCAAGGTTCCTTCTTCCATACTTCACAGGATTCAACTTCTCGTTGCAAATTTTATTTGGAGAGGAGCTAGGAAAGATACAGTCTATCACTTAAGAAAATAGAAAAGCATTGCCAGGACAAAAGATAATGGTGGATGGGGTACTCAAAATATATTTTGGTTCGCCCAGTCTTTGGCTGCCAAATCATGTCGGAAAGACCCTTTTGGTAAATGTTTGTGGATTAGGGTTCTAAAAAAGAAGTATTTGAAAGTTATAGACTTGACATCATGGCTACATATTGAAGAATATAACTTTCTTGTAGCTTCTATCATCTGGAAACACTTTATGAATTCACTGTGTGTTATTAAACAGTGGCTAGCTTGGTCGATTGGTAGTGGCAAGAAATTCATTATTGGGTTAGATCCATTCATCGATAGAAATGATTCTTACATAATCATAGGTCCTCTTATTAAACACCTCAATAAATTGTATATCTTCTCTCTAGCTTAGGCGACATTTCCATTTGAAGTTGGCCATAAGCAAGAGTGAATTGAGGCTAATCATCTTGGACTGACAGGAGAGTTGGCCACAGAATGGAACAATTTCCTCTTAATGCTGAGGAGTAGTGGTATCACACTCAATTATTCAAGTGACAAGTTAGTATGGTCTTGGAACGGTGCCATGGGCACTGTTTCTGCTAATTTAACATATTAGTCTATTTCCTTTATGAATCTTTTGGATGAAAATAAATGGTGGCATAAGGCAATCTAGAAAGTTAGGATACCACAGAAGATTATTTGTTTTATGTGGATGTTTCTGAGAGACTATATTTTAACTGGTGCAAATTATAGGAAAAGAGGAGGGATTGGCCCTTCGGTTTGTAGCCTCTGCCTCAGAGGTGAAGAGATGACTACACATCTCTTTGTGCATTGTACGACTTCTCAATCCATTTGGAAAGAGGTCCTAAGTTATTTGAAATTCCTGGAAGTTTGGTATTGTTCTTCTTTAGAATATAATTTGGTTCTCTGGTTCACAAAATACCCAAAGATGCAACATATTCCCTTTCTAGTGATATGGGGATTCTAAAAATATAGGAACAAAATTTTATTCAAGAATATGCTTAGACAAGATTTTAGAATAGTCACTAATATCCTTCTTTCTATTTCAGAACTCAATGAGGCTTGTGAAGTGGACAATATGGAAGTCATGTTCAATCTAATCTATTTTGATGATTTTCTTATAGGCTTCTTTGATGGTGCTTCTGTTGATGGAGTTTGTGGCATTGGTTTTTCTCTTAAAATTAACCTAGATCACTTATTCAAAGGACATGTTGTTGGTGGGAAAGGAAACAATATGAAAGAAGAAATTATGGGATTATGGGGTCTCTTTCACTTTGCAACCGGTTTATCCATAAACAAGATGATGGTGGCTGGGGATTCAAAGGTGGCTATTTACTGAATAAATGACAAATCAAATTTGAATCTGTTATATCTAGACACCTAGAAAGGAAAAATCAGAAAACTAAAAGACAGTTTTGAAGTGATAAAGTTTATGCATGTTCACAGAAAATATAACTCTGAAGCAGATTTAGGATGGCTTTTCGTCAAAAAATCTATAAAAGAAGTTATAGTCAAAATAGATATATATTTTATATTATGAAGACGAAAGCACTTTGGAGAATTAATAGTTCATAAAGGGAAACAGTTTTTTGTTAATGTAATATTCCTTCTATATGTTTTTAAGCAAGCACTAAATGTTATATTAGAATGCTGAACAATGGATGTATAGAGCAGATAGATTTTTTTGACAAACTGTTAAGGGAACGATAGTTTCTTGATCCATATGTATATATAAGTTTCACTTGATTCCTAATTGACTATCAGTGGAACAGTTTTTTATGTGTGAAAAAAATAAAAATAAAATACACTACACTGAGTATTAAAGGTTGCATACACTGAGTATTAAAGGTTGCATGGAGCGGTGTATACATTGTTGATCAATAATAACAGCTGACCTGCCAATTGGTTGACAGCTGTAAAAAAACAAATTTAAATGAATTTACTATGCGATTTAAGGCTGTAAAAACGCATGTTATACAAGGCATGTTGACAACTATAAAAGGACTGCCAGTTCACTTCAATTCTGCTATGAAACTGCCATTTTTAAGGCCTAAATATGTTATTTATTTTATAAATAAAAATAAAGAGTGCATGTTAATTTTAATAAATACAGGTTCTGTAAGATTGATTTTTGCTTGTAACTGTGAACTTTGGATGAAACGACGACACCAAGATGGATGCAAAGATCTGGCCAGAGCTCCCTGAAGACTTATTGCTTATGATTTTAGGAATGCTGCCCGTTAGACTTCTTGTCAAAGTGAGAACTGTCTGTAAACGATGGAATCATCTGCTGTGTTCTCGTGATATCCTCCAAAGAATAATGGATGCTAACTTGTCTAATCCCATGCGCCCCTTGAGTCCCATTCCTTGGTTTTTGGTTCAGATCTGGACGTTTGAACACCAACTTGAAACGTGGGTTATAGAAGGGAATGGTTCAGAGGTTTACAGAGTTCGTTTGAGAGATCGTGAGGTTGTGAATGCTTGCAACAGCCTCATCTTCTCCCACGATGTAGAAGGGGATGATCACGATTTTTCCATAGAAAATCCAGCTACCAGGACATCCACACGCCTCCCTTGTTCCGACCAATACTACTGGACGTTCAACGCCATGGCTTTTGATGCTTCCAGCAGGCGTGCCACTGTCGTGGTCGGCTGAAATAACTCTAATGATGCCATGAATATCATCAAGATGGAGATTTATGATTCAGATTCTAATGCGTGGTCTAGCATTTCCATGACAGTCCCCGAGTTCATTAATCCTATGGACGGGCGCATTTATTCTCGAGGAAAGTTTTACTGGCTGACTGCAATAGGTCTTAGTTGTTGAAATTATTTTGAATTGGTTGCAATGACCTGCATTTTGTATATGACCTGCATTTTTAACAAATCTGCATTTTGTGTATGCTGAAACTTCACTTCTCATCTCTAAACACTGTGCATAGAGAGGCTCGATTCTTGCTATAATACTTTTGTCTATTTCAATTGATTTGATTTGATTATTGTGTCGGTAGATTCTATTGTTGCATGTAGCCACAAAGAGAGCATTATGTCCTGAAAACTTTTTAAAAAAAACAAAAAATCATAATGGTAAGGTATGTGTAAGTTGTTTGTGCATTATAAAATGTCATCCTCCAAATTTACTCAACTAATTATGAGCTGGGTGTGATGATTCTTGTAGTCTTCTTTTTCTATAACCATCTACTATGTACTTGCCAAATTCAAGCTTGGCTTTTCCCTTGATTTCTAGACTCGAATGATGCCAGTATACGGATTTGCAACCTATCTAAAAATATGTCATGCATCCAATCTCAAAATCACAATCTATTTAAAAATATGTGATGCATCCACTTTCAAAATCGAATGAACTCCGAACTGAATTAGAAACTAACAAGTAGAACTGTAACTGTTATTTTGAACAGCATTGCAAATAAAATTGGAACCCTTAAATCTGAATTATGAACAACATTGCACTGCTCAATATGTGTAGCAGGCAGTTTCCCCCAATTAAAAAAAAAACTAGAGCTGGGTGGATTATATATCTCCTCTACCCTATACTCTCATAGCTCTCCAAATCAATTTTCCATTTATTATCATATCCTTGTCAAAATCCATGCACGTCATGCTTTACTAATATGCCCACAACCTTTGGAAGATCATATTGAGAGCTTAAAAGTGCCAATCCTATATTTCAATTAAGAAGCTAAATCGTGAGCTTGGAGTGGGTAACGTCTTTGGTTTCAGTTTCTCCTTGGAGACTTAAAGATACAAAATATATGCCACAAATTCAACTGTTCATACTAGATTAAAAGCTGCAATCATTCTAGATTTTAAAACCCATCAATTCCATTTGGAAATAAAGGAGTAAGCGGCAGTTGTAAGTGTCAGTTCTAAGAGTCAGTTTTAAGAGTCAGTTTATAGTTGAAGTTTACTTCACTATTTGTGGAGTCTAGTTGTTTGTGGTTTGCATGTAACCGACTCAGTAGAGTCTTTTCCTATTTAAGAATGTAATCAGTCTTTATTGATTAATAGAGAAGTGAGCTAGCCTCACCGTGTGTTGTTTGCTTCACATATTTCTAATTTGGTATCAGAGTAGCGTTGGAGATCCAACTCTCTGAAGCAAGATCCAAAGCACGATATCTCGATTTGATTTGAAAAAAAATCACCGACACGCCCCCCAACCCAGTGTTAGAGAGCGCCGACGCACTCACACTATCAAAATTAGGGTTTTCGGGCTCCTTGTGCTCCCTCTGCATGCATTCAAGAGCGGTTAGCGTAGACACTACCCCTTCCACACGCACAGATCATTGTCAAGTCTCACTAGCGCTCCCATCTCCGTTGACAAGAAGCGTGAGCGCTCTCAATCATTCCTCCAAGAAATGTCGATGTTTGTTTTTGCTAATGCGTGAGTTAAAGTTTGGAATGCGTGAGCTTTGGTAGCTTAAGGTTTTTTTTTTTTTTTTTTGAGCATTTGAATAAGCCTGAGGTATACTTTGTTTTTATTAAAGTGAGGTTTTATTATGATTATTATTAAAGATCATAAGGGTGGAGTTTTTATTATTAAAAGTGGATGCATGTGTGAGGTTTAAACTTTATGTGGGATGTTAAAGTTTAAAAAAAAAAGTGGATATTTTGGATATTAAGGTGCATGCATGATTTAAAAGTTGATATATGTATGTGAGGTGGTGTTATGATTTAAAAGTGGCTGCATGCATGATTTAAGTTGAGAATAGAGGTAGAGTTGGATCAGTGGATCCAAAAGCAAAGCGATCGACTGCTCAGCACAGGAGAAAACTCTAAAGAAAGTTGCATATCCTTGGTGATTTACTTGCAGAGACTAAATTGCAGCGATGGCGAATCCTCTGGTGGAGACCTACCTCAACGAAGCCAACAAGTTAGATGGCTCAAATTTCATTAACTAGAAATTCAAAAGGCAAACGCTCATGGAAGGCTATGGTGTCTGGAACATTGTGAAGGGAACTGAAGTGAAACTTGATGCGGTTGTCGGTGCGATAGTAGCACAGATCCAAGGTTGGGAGAAGCAGGAAAACAAGGCCAAGGTATTGTTGCTCATGTCTGTTAAAAATTGCATAATTCCACATATTAGAGAAACTACAACTTATGTTGAAACATGGACAATGCTTAAAGCATTGTATGAAACTAGCAACACAAATCGCATTTTGTTCCTAAAAACTAAATTGCTAGGCATTAAGATGGATGGAAATGAATTTATTAGTTCATTTTTGGGTCGTATTAAAGAGGTGAAAGACAAGCTAGTCAATATAAGAGAAATTGTTTCCAACACTAATCTGGTCACTATTACCTTAAATGGTATGCTAGAAGATTATCATATGTTCATAACAAGTCTCACAACAAGGGAGAAACCTCCTACGTTTGAAGAACTGACATGTATTTTGCTGCAAGAAATAGAGAGGCGCGGGAATCTGAAGCCTCAGAATAAAGATTTGGCAATGTGGTCAAATAAGAGATCTGCAAGAGGGAGATCAAGAGAAAGAGGCAGGGGAGGTAGTTCATGGCAAAGAGGCGGTTCATGGAAGAGAGGCAGTTCATCGCAGAGAAGGCAATCTCCAAATCAAGGTATGCAATTGACAGGAATGAGTCAAAGAGTTGTTTTTATTGTGGTCGACCTGGACATATTGTTAAAGACTGTCATAAGAAAAAGAGCGATGAGGCTAGGAACAAACCTAGAACACATTGAGGTCATCATGCAGAAAAATCGTCAAATCAAGATCTCAGATTATTTATTGCTAGTGATAATATTGATGAACCCCCAAATTTTGATTCACGGGATCTTAGGTTGTTTGTGTCTAACACTACTTTATCTGTTGAACAGATGATTATGATGCCTGGTTTGTGGATTCTGGAGCATCAATACACATGACTTGTAATAAGAACTGGTATGCTAATTTTAAAGAAACACAGAATGGTGCGAGCATATATCTTGGAGATGACCGTACTCATCAGATCAAGGGATATGGAGACATTCCTGTGACATTGTTGAATGGTACAGTTCGTCACATTCACAATGTTGTTTATGTGGTAGGAATAAAGAAAAATTTGATCTATGTGTCTACCATTACAGATCAAGACTTAAAGGTTGAGTTCTTCAAGAATTATTGCATAGTGAAGGATCTATTGGACCACTTCCAAACTGTTGCAACGGGAGTCAGAGCAGGAAGCCTATACAAACTTGATGTTACCAACAAAGCACATCATGCACTGACTTCTGCAACTATGCCAATTGAGATTCTTTGGCATCAAAGGTATGGACACATCAATCATCCTAATTTATTGTTATTACAGAAAAAGAATATGGTTGAAGGACTTCCCATGTTAAAGAATAAGAAGGTTGCTTGTGATGGATGTGCATTAGGAAGGATGCACAGAGATGAATTCCCCTATAATCCTGATCAAAAAAAGAGAGATGTGTTAGATCTTATGCATACTGATGTTTGTGGGCCTATGCAGACTAGGTCTTTAGGAGGTGCATTTTACTTTCTATTATTTATCGATGCTTGCAAGAGATAGACATGGGTTTACTTCCTTAGACGAAAAAGTGATGTTTTCGAGTACTTTAAGGAATTCAGAACCATGGTGGAAAAGAAGACATGAAAATCCATCAAAATCCTCCGTTCAGATCAAGGGGGAGAGTATAAATCAGGGGACTTCAACAAATATTGCAAAGATCATGGAATAGTACAACAGTTTACAGTACCTCACACTCCACAGTAGAATGGAGTCGCTGAAAGGAAAAACAGAACTCTGGTAGAGTGTGCACGTAGTATGATGAAAGGTAAGCACCTCTCGAATGTTTTGGGGGTTGAAGCCATAAATACTACAGTTTATTTAAAGAATAGAAGTCCAACAAGGTGTCTTGATAAAGTTACTCATTTCCAATCCTTGTATGGTTCCAAACCTGCAGTTCATAATTTGAAAGTATTTGGGTGTAAATCTTTTGCTCATATTCCAAAGGAGAATAGGAGGAAATTGGATGCTAAAGCCATTAAATGTATTTTCATTGGGTACTGTTCTGAATTCAAATCATACAAATTGTTTGATCCTGCTACTCACAAAGTATTTGCAAGTAGAGATGTACTTTTCCATGAGTAGGAAGTAGGAAATCATGGCGACAAGGGTCATGAGGAATGGCATAGACTTCTTAATGAAGGAGTTAAAGAAGAGCAACAACATCCACCACAACAACAACCACCACAACAACATCCATCACCGCAGCGATAGCAACAACAGTAGCAAGAAGGACTCAGTGATATGGACAATTCAAGCAGTCACAGTTCACTTAGAGGTGCAGACATATCTTCACAAAGTGGGCAGGAAGATAATCAGTTGAGAAGATCTTCACGATAGGTTCGGATCCCTGAGAGGTATAAAGACTATGCCCTATTGAGTAGCATTTCAAATGTCATAGAAACCATGAGTTTTGATGAAGCTAATGAACATGATGAATGGAGAAATGCAATGGAGGAAGAATATGAATCTATAATGAAAAATAATACTTGGGAATTGACTGAATTGGATGCAAATGGATATACAAATCCAAGTTTAAATCAGATGGTAGTATAGATATGTGTAAGGCTAGACTGGTTGCAAAGGGGTATTCATAAACATAAGGTATTGATTATGTTGAAACATTTGCACCAGTGGCTAAATTGAATACTATCATAATGTTAATTGTTTTAGCTACAAAGTAGCATTGGAAGCTACACCAGTTAGATGTTAAATCTGCATTTTTGAATGGTGAGTTAAAGGAGGAGGTTTACCTTACTCAACTTGAAGGGTTTGTGGAAAAAGGGAAATAACACTTAGTGTGTAAGTTAAAGAAAGCATTGTATGGACTAAAATAGGCACCTAGGTCATGGTATGAGAAGATATGTGACACACTCGGCCTCACACAGGCCGAGGGCAAGCCACTCCTCAAACACTTTACTTAGCTCTGAAACCATCTTTGTAAAATTCCCAGCCTTCAAAAGGCCAGACCATGCTACTCCTGAACACTCTTTCATGCTCAGATACCAATTTGTAACATCCCCAACCATTCATGTCAGGCCACGCTACACCAGAGAACACTTCCATTCTCTGTGTGGAACGTATTGTAACATATTTAGCATCCTAACTAAGTTACATCTCATATAATTTTCTAACTGCATGCAATTAATCATATGCACACACAGAACTCTTGTGAAAGCTTAATATATATAAAACGTGAACAGACAAATACGCTATGTAAATGCATGGATTCACACTGAAAAGAAGTAAACATATACATGCAACATATACATGCAATACCCATAAACATACAGACAACTATAATCACGCATAGGATAAACCCATAAAAATAACACGTGAATAACAATGAAACATGTAAAATAATCACACAATTGACACTTATCTTTGTGAGAATATCACCAACTGCATGCAGACCTTCCATAAACCTCCCAGCCTTAGACCACATTGTTCATCACTCTCAACAGTGAGTCACCCCCGAGCTAGGACTAAACTCCACTCGGGTAAAGGGTTCCTAACCAGGCTAAAGGCTCATGAACAACAGGAAAGACTTTGTCTCATGTGCTCACTCAACTAACAGCCTACAACCCCTCATTCCCCACATGCCTATCCCACCCAAGGAAGTGTGCCCATTCTCTGCTCAACAATGCCTTGGCTGCCCCACTTCCCTTCTAGGGCTTCAGCAATGGGCCGGATAGGAAGTCTCAGAGCCCTATAGTTGTAGTTTAGCACCTTCAGGAAATCAATCCCCAACAATTCTCTCACCCAGAGAAGTGCTCATGGGCCTGACAACCCGCCTCTTCAATATCCCATAAGCCTGACAACCCACTTCCTCAATCCCACTCCCAAGCTAATAGTTACCCAACAGAAGGCTCTGGATACGGGTTTAGGTAAAGTCATGAAGATACAAATGATAACTCAATGTCTACCCATACTCCTGGATGATTGATTGTATATCTTAGTGATGAATGAATAAGAGAAAAGATGATGGTCTAAATGATGGAGATCCCCCGAAATGAACTAAGTCCAACAATATGTATGCATGCCCCCAACTTGACACTTGTCATGTTGGAAGCTACTTTGGCCCACTTGCCCCCAACTTAGAACTTAGGATAACATAATTATCCATACTTTATGATTTAAGAAATATTAATATAATATTCCTTAACTTATCCCCTTCCCTTTCCCTAACTAGTGGAGTTTAGTCCCCCATCTCTTTTATCGTGGTCGGTTTGCATGCAACGATGTATCTTATATTAAATGTGAGATATGTACAAAAACAGATGCACCGGCCTTTAACATCTAGGCTCTCTGGCCTAATTAAAACATAAGCATCCTAACTTATAATAATTGGCTCACCTGCCTATAAGACATATCAGATACATAAAGGATTCCTGGCCTCAATGTCGCACGCACTTAATAGGCTGCGCGTGGTATCCTGGAATGTGCTCAATTCATCATTTTACTATGCAGTACATGCATGCACTACACCATGGAAGATGCATGTCAAAATATATAAAACAACTCACCAGCTTAAGTACATTTTCATTTACATTTACAATTGGGTTCAACTTAGGGATATTACAATCCCCTCCCCTTATTTATGCACTATCCTTAGTGCATCATGTACATATATTTACAACAAAAGTTTCAAACACCCTCAATGCATTATATACCATGTACCATTCAAACTCTTTAAAGTCTCCAAGCTTTAGCTATTGAAAGCTTGTCACCCATCTGGTGCTCTACTTTTCAACACCAATTCTGGTACTCATACTGCAACTTGAAGTCAATTGCTTTATTCCATAGAGCTAGTGCAGGAAATAATTCAGCTCATTGTTCCTTATTACATGCTTCAATTAACTTCATTGAAAAAACAATTGGATGTAAATTCATGACGTTCCACCCAGCCTTATATCTCACTACTGATAAACTCTCAGCAGCGTTGTTAATAGGTAAATCGGTAGATGCGTACATGAGCTAATCCCACTAGATCCACCTGGATCTAAAACAAAACAAAACGGAATAAGATGCTTTCCCTAGGTTACAATCATTGAATTTAACTACCAAAGAAGGAACATATAACATACCTTATGAATCGCTTCCTTATGTCTTTGTTGATCCTTCTTTACTCCAATGTTCCTATGAGATCAGATCTGCAATAACACAAATCAACCAACATGAAAGCAGCAATAGTGACATTCAATGACAATCTAAACATGTGATCAAGGAGTCATGTGATAAAACATCAATCATTTTATGGGAAAGAGACGTGCCACTGTACTATATTAATGAAAAGTAGAAGATACAACCGAGTGCCTTAAAGTCGTAAATCCCCTTTCAATGGCCCTTTGTTCTGACAAACACATACAATTGCTCTGACATTCGCATGAAGATTTCTCTCAAAATCTTGATGGATGAATGGAGACCTCACGCATCACTTGAAATAGGATTCTTCACACAGTCTTCAGCCTATTCTTTCATCAATTTTCTATGCTTCTTTATGCTTGTATCTCTAAATTTTTCCATGAGAAGCCTATCATTATATAGGAGAAGCTAAAGTGGTTAAAGAGATGAGGATGATCCCATCAAATCAGATAAGTCAGTAGGATCGTAACCATACAGACACCACCTCATATTTCCAGAAAATTCCACTTCTAGAAGATGATAGAACTTCTTTCCTCTTTTATCTTTAAAGAGTCGCCATGACCTACCTATATAGCAGCTTGCAGAAATCCCGCGGCCTGGCTATAGTGTAGCTTGTGAAAATCAAGGATTTATGCACTGTGTAAAGGGAACAGCCCATGACGGCCTTCCAAAAATACATTTTGCAAGGTCAGAAAGAGGTTCTTTTTCTCAGAAAAAAGATCATGTTGGGAACCTGAACACATGTTTATGTAATCATCATCAGGGTAACCAAAATAATGTGTAATAGAATTCCCCCCAAAGTATGAGGCTGGAACTCGAGACATCCGAAACACTTCGTAAAATAAGTGTGTATGTGTCAAGAACAAGGGCACACCAATCGGGAACCTGCAAACAATCAAGCATTTGTACAATATCATAACGTGTCTAAAGTAGGCATTCCCATATTCAGACCATAAATTATTGAAATCATAAATGTAGGTCATGGCCACCAATTATTCAACGTTGATCCATGCCACCAAGATTTTGCATAGCCACTAGGAATACACTGTGGATCCATGCATCGAAAACTCAAGTGTGAACATAGCCACAAGACATACAAAGTGGATCTATGTGTCAAAACAAATCACATATACTCCATCGCAACCTGGACCAAAAACTGATGATGTCCAGGGTCTTTAATTCATCGTTTGTTAGTATGATACTAGTCATGTGATTACAGATGTTGAAGTTGAACGTGAATAGAAACCACTTGGTTACTAGTCATTAATGAAAACTGTTAACAAGTGAGAGGGAAGTCACCATTGATGTCAATGATCTCCAAGGTACTCCAGTACAATCCAACAAGTGTGAGTAAATGAGTTGAAGTCGAACACTTGAAATAATCTCTCAATCAGGGATCAATGATGTAAATCCACTGTTGAAAGTGAAGAAACCTGCCATTGAGGCATGTAGGATCTAAGGTACGAAATAATTTCTAAGTATTTTTCCTAGATAATGAGTTGAAGTCGACAGGAAAAGACTCGTCACAGGAGGGTCTTGATGTATCCCCCATTAATGACACGAAATAAGTAACATATTTAGGATAGAAAAAAATACATATGTGACTTGGGACTAACACAAGAAAGGCCGACATGGTAAGAATGGACAATTGCAGATGGCCAACTTGATAGAAGGTTTTCGTTGAACTTCTCTTGAACATATGAATGACGCGACAATGATCTTAGAAGTATGACCCAAGATATGAACTTGCAGAAGGTCAAACAGGAGACAAACAGATTACCCAACCCAAATTCAAATGATGAAGAGGGGTGTCATGTTCAAGAGCAATACTTAGTGCCATTAATACAAATACAGAGACACATTCCTTTCCCAAATTTTCCCCCACCATTTTTGGCGAGTACCTCTTTATTTTTATGCAAGCTTGAGGAGCATAACATATGCTTGTCAATTTAAGCTCATCCTTCGGATGCGTCCCTCAGAGTACATTTAACGAACCCTAAGAAGGAGTGGTTCGGTCCCATGCAGACCTTTCAATGTTTATTTAACGAGTCCAAAGATAGAAAACTAGGGGGTTTTCATATTTTGAGAGTCTGAAAAACACTTAAAGAGAACTCTCCCAGTTCCTTTTTCGTAAAGTAGTTTGACAAGACCGAAAAAGTGATAAACTATCACCCATCAAACGTTTTCTTCAAATACTTTCACAAGCATGAAAAGAAAAAAATCACTTGGCAATATTTTTCATTTTTAGGGAGCATGAAAAGAGATTAAAGAATTCTCCATGGGTTTCATTGTTTTCGTGTTACCATCACAAGTACGAAAATATGACAAAAGTATACTCGGTTACGTTCTCATTGATTTTCAAGCCCAAGAACGAAAAAAGACTATGCTCGAGGATTTTCCTAAAAAACCTTAAAAAGTAATTGTATATGCGACAAAAATAGAATAGATCACAAAAAACTATCCATAATTCGTTGTCCAAGGTCCTATGTTTTTTCCTACAAGAAATAAGACATTTACAAGACCTTTAGAGTTTATGGGTTTTTGACTAAAATGTATTTATATAAAACAAAATATGATGAAAAATGATAAAAAAGTAATAAATAGAAGTAAAAAGTCTTTTTCACCATTTTATTTGCACTTTGTCAAAAACTTAC